>JAYJLV010100220.1:0-12147 GCA_036873485.1 Torymus texanus | reverse complement strand
TTTTCGCCTAACAACGGTACAATCATACTTTAATCAAAGTAAATAATTGCATATAATCAAAAGTGTAACAACAAACGGATCAATTTTTTTTCTTCTTTCTTTTTTCTTTATTTACTTTTTAAGTTTTAACTTTGTTCTTATTTACTCGATACACAAAAATTCTCAACTATCAACTTACACTTTCTACTTTAAAAGGGTACTTCTTAATTTGTATACTCTCTTAAAAAGCATTAGATTGAAGTTCAGATTATGATGCATTCATTTTTGAGGTTAGAAAATAAATCAGATCGTTTTTATTAACAAAATTGTCTAATATATTTATTTTAGAACAAAAATAATTGTGATAATTTAATTATTTTTTTTTTTATTATTTACACAAACAAAAAATTCTCTGATTCAAATTAAAGTATTAAGTTTATCTGAACCGTTTTTAATTTTAGCGCCAATCACACTATTTAGTTATGCCATTGGTTGAGCTATCCTAGACAGCGAAACGGAGGTTACCGTATCAAAAGGCTTTGGATGTATAACGACCAACCACATCCACTTATTAACGCTGCACAAAAAAGACAATCATTTTTTTAAGGGAAGATTTTTTTCCTGAAAAATGTTAGTCAATTAAAAAAAAGTTATACTGGAGTAGTTATTGTACCACTATGGGCCGTCAAATCAAAACCTTGATCCCAGGTCAAAGCTCGCCTTGAGACGACTCATAGTGGTATATCAGCAAAAAAAAGAGCGCACGTGCATCAAGCAATGTACACTCGCTCACACACACACTTACATACACACGGAGAAAAACTTATTTGTAAACATTACTTTTTTGATTATTTTCGCAGTAAATTTTAGTTTTTAAAATAATAATTTTTATTATTTTTGCAGTAGTCATAAAAAAGTACTATTTTAAACAGTAAAATTTGCTACAAAAATAATAAAAATTATTATTTCAAAACTACTTGATACACTTTTATTTTTAAAAAGTACTTACATTAGCGACGCAAATCCTGTTTATATATATGCTCACACCCGCGATGGATTGACCCACGACCCTCATTATCGAAGGAGAGTCGCAGAGAAACTGAGCGATGGGACAGCATGGATAATGTACAATTTAAAGACATACGTGTCTAAAACTCCTGAATTAACATTTATACAGGAGAAGTACATGATTGCATCATCAGATGATGACCGCCCCTAAATTCTTTCACAGAGCAAACCATGTGAAAACTGTTTGTTTTCACACGGTTTGCTCATTCGTCACCTCTTAATAATAATTTAGTCACCTTAAGTGGAAGCTTTCGCGCAATTTTAAAATTCTATGATTTGCCCAGAGTTACGACAGAGCTGACAATACCATCGTATTCTACAGTAAAAAATACTTAAGTTGATATACTTCCAATCAATTTTGAAGATGATTATTTAAAGATCAAGCGTAAATAAAGCTTTCACGTATGCAATGCTTGAAGCAATCTACTTTTCCGTTGTTACTTCCCATTAAATAGCTGAAAAATATTGGTAACAAATATTATACATGTTTTTTGTGTATTTTTTCGTAGAATACGATATTACTATAGGTTTTATCGTTAATGCCTTCGGTAACACGATAAATGCCAAAAATCGCTAAAAAATGCTAAAAATGCGATTTTCGCGTTTTTGGAAGTGGCGCACCATCAAAAATCTGAAAAATTCACGAACCAACTTTTTAATAAAATATACAGAAAATAATCAAAATTAGCCCTGCAGCTCTTTCAGAAATTGTAGAGAAATATTTAAAATATTAAAAAAATTTTTTTGGGTACATAATATGACCCAAAAATTCTGAAAAAATGCTGCATGTTTTCTAAAGTGGTCAAATATATCTGTAAATTTTTTCAGAATTTTCAAATGACTAGAGCCGTAGAAAAAAAATAAAACGTAGAAAACACGTTGTTTGGGGCTATATCAAGGGGAGGGTGGAGGGTGGGAGAGGGGGTGGAAATAATTGATAAAACTTTTTCTTTTAACCATAGAAACATAGTGCATAAGGATACAAAAGATTTTGGATATGAGGGGATTTCGACTATCTTAACGGGGGGTACCCTTTTAATGATGTTTTGGATTTTTAGCCGATTTCAATTAATTTATAACGCCTCAGGGAAGCATTTTTCACAGTAGGCAGAAAAATAGTTTTTTCGTGAAATTTTCTGTGTTTTTCAATAAAAATAGTTTTAAAGCCGTACGTCTATGCTTTGACTTACATATATGCAAATGAAACATATAAATTTAGAAAATTATAAGTCCAATCAGGACTTTCTCTACCAAAAAATTCACGGAGATACCTTTCTTTTAGTATAAAATGTGTCCGAATGAGTCCTGGAATGTTTAGTAGTCGTTTTTGCATCTAAAAACATTGATTCAGTTTTTTATTTTTTGAAATACGTCTTACATAGGTCTGAAAAATTGTAGTAAAATTCTACGGAAAATTACAAGCAAAAAGTATATATCAGTTTCGTTAAGATAATTTTTTTCGTTTTTAAGCTAAAAATTAATCACAATACTGATGTTAAAGATGATATTGGTCCCAAACTTTTTCAATATTAACGGATTTTTTAGCTCAAAAACTAAGCGAAATTTTTAAACATTTCACATACGCTTGTTTTCTTATAATATTCCGTAGAATTTAGCTATATTTTTTCGGACCTGTACAAGACTTTTTGAAGAAATCATAAAATTAATGAATTTTTTCTATCGAAAAACGATCATATAGCTTTCCAGAACTCAGACTGACATTTGCATACAACAAAAAGGTATCGCCATGAGTTTTTTGATAGAGAAAGTCCAGATCCGATTTTTATTTTCTACGTTTATATGTTTCATTTGTATATTGTGATGGACTCACAAGGCCTCCTTGGTATTTGCCGCATGCAAGCGATCGCCTGCCACGGCTGCCATGCTGCGAGCGTCGGCGGCAAGGATGTCGAGTAGGTGGCGCACGAACTCACACACATACATAGACATACACCGACGCGTACCGGGTCGAGCGATGGAGGGAGCGCGAGACGAATCTGCGAGAGGAACCGGGAAGGGGGAAGAGGCGCGAGCAGGAGAGCGGGCTATACTACGCGGGGAGCGGTACCGAGAGCCGCAATATATAGAGCGCGAAGCGAACGGGAGCACGGCCGACGAGAACTGATAGCGCGCCCCAGCGCGCGCATAGGCGAGAGTGGGAGCGTTAGAGGGAGATAGTAGGAGCACGTGGCTATCACGGTACGCGCGCGCAGCCTAGAGAGATGGGAGAGAGAGAAAGAGAGAGCAGAGATAGAAAAGGGACGCGGAAAGGGGAGAGAGAACTAGGCAAGCGAGCGCGTTCGTATAGCGCACGTATGAATAAGGTTTATGCATATCGCTGGGGGCTAGTGACCGTGTTAAGGACCGTCAGGGGATAATGCGTGTACAGAACCGGTAAAGGAGCGGGAGAAAGGGAAATGCCAGCAGGGCTCGAGTTATACGCAGGTGGTAGGGTCGACGACCGGGATTTTAAGGTGCGCACCCATATAATCAAGCGTGCATGCTCCCCCGTAAAGCCTATCGCTGTTCTAATAACATGCGAGTCATGAAAAAGGACTAGCGATGGGTAATAAGAAGTGCTAGGGCAAATACGAGGTGAACACGAGTCATCGAATAGGCGCGACCGAGGTAACGAGTCAGATGAAATCAGACGAGTCGCTCTCTCTGATTCTGGCTCGCTAACCAGTAGCATACCGGGCTAAATCCATTCGCATCAATAGAAGAAAATTAGTAAGTAGTAGAGGTTTGTGTGGTGAGTTGGCAGTGAGATATTTAGGCGAGTTGATACGGGTCGAGGTGGTCGTTTTTCTTCCCATTAGGATTCGTTGTGATTATTTCAGGATATTTCCAGCTGAAGAAAGTAGTTGTGATTGTGGTTTCGTGATTTTATGTTATAGGTCAGTAGGAGTCCAGAGGAGATTTCCGGAACACCGCCAGGCCACTAGGCCACTATAATTAATAAATACTGTTATTATATATTGGTCGAGTTATTATTCGCAAGTGTGTAATTATTTGTGTGCGCGTCGTTTCCATCCCCTTTAGCGGTATTCGGAGCCAACGAGGGTCAGTTGTGTCGGAGATCAGTTGGGTCGAGTAGTTCGGTCGAACCCCTTGTAGAAGTGAGTCTCACAGAGCCGGTGAGGAGTAAGTGTATATGACGGAGTGGTTGATTGGAGGATTATATATTAATATTAATTTCCGGGGAAGGATTAATCAAGTACAACGTCACAAATGGCGCCCAACTAATGTTATACAAACTACAGAACCATAAACGCTGAAATCTCGAAGAAAACGTGTATGTATTAAAAGGTGGTTGTGGTGTATTAGTGTGCAGTCGAGTTTAATTAAACATAACGGGGTTAAAAGAGTGAATCAAAAAAGGAAAGAGATTGTGGGTCGAGACAAAAATTTTTTTTCCTTTTCAGCTGAACATAGAATACGACTTGCGAAGAAGTAAAGTAAATAGAGAGGAAATATTTACTCTCTCGTGCCGCTTCGCGAACAAAACACGGCGATGCAGGGTTTACGAAATTATAAACACCAAATTATAATACAAGTGGTCGGTTTGGGTCGAGTTGAATTTTTTTTTTTTCAGTGATCTTTAGAATATATCTCACTTTGTATAGGCTGGGCCGAGAAAAAAAAATTTTATTTTCAGGTCGATCGTCAATTAAGTACGCAGTGTAACACAGTATGTGGTGTGAGTCGACGAAATTAATTTAGTTATTTGCTCATCGAGGACAATTTCCGCCTCAATTAACAAGGCAATAAGTAAATTGAGAAATCGTATTACGAGCAATAAGGAATTCTCGAGGACAGGAAAACGTAACAAAGGAAGAACCATTGTCACGAGTACTGTCAAAAGGGATTTTATTAAACCGTTGCTCTACAGATATACGGGTGAATCGTGGGTCGAGTGCAAATATTTTTTTTATTTACAGGTTCGAAATTTTGAGTTGCTTCTCAGTGTTGGAGTTTGAAACTGCGACGACGGATCGAGGTTATATTCTTTTACAATTTTTTGTGTCGTTATTTGGTCGTTGAGTTGCGTAGAATAGGGAAGACGTATAATGGCGGCCAAGAGAACAAAGAAAGCAGATCAATACCAAATCAGGATAAGAGAACTCAGCAAGAACAGAGAGCATCGAGTACAGTTTCGGGACATTATGAGGAGAACGAGCGAAGAGGTTGAACATAATTTTTCAGAATTGATCCTGAATCCTCGCGGTAGCCATCGCGCTAAAGTCAACGCGAAAAACGTACCGGAAAACCGAAGAATTTGTGATGGCAGAAAGCGATTACGACCCAGTACACGACACCGACGACGATCGCATATCACAACGACGACATGAACACACGTAAGCCAGAGACATTCTACCGCCTATACAGGAAACGACTGAGGAAGCGACTGCAAATAGACAGGCCGTCGAGAACGCAACCTTGCAAACCGCGACGGCGCTGAATGGGATCCCAACGTTGCAACCGACAACCAACGGCGGAGAATTTCCCAGGACAGGCATTAAACTAATAGAAGATCGATATATGTTGCTGCCACCACCGCGGAATCTCGAATGATCCACAAGAATGGGATGACCAGCGGAAACATTGGATTCACGTCCGCCATCATCATACCCTACAAGTAGTCGAGTCCTGGAGAGAGAGGATGAGTCGTGCCACATCTCGAGGAGAAAACAGAATTGGGACGAGTCGAAACGTTCGCACTAAATCGAGAGCCAGACGGAAAGAACGGAGTTGGACGAGGAATATGAGTCAAGGGGAGAAACATTCGTTCGGGTAAACAGGCAACCGCTCAACCGCTCTACCACATGAAGGCGGCGTTAAATACTGCGCCCAGAGAGTTTGAGTTCAGACTCGGAAGACTATTTACCACCCCACTATCTTCAAGCCGCTTACGAGTAGATTTTCGAGATCTAAGCCCCGAAAGTGAAACAGAGTCGAGAGGAAGGTACACTACCACTCGCACGCGACGGAGCCGGTGCAAGGAAACTCACCGGAGCCAGCAAGTATCAAGAAGAGAAAACCGTAGAGAGAGTCTGACGACGGATCGAGACAACAGCATTCAGGTTATCGAGACCTTAAAGGGCTGGGGATAGCGTTATTCAGGTGACGAGAAAGAGTCGCCCGAGCAATTCATATCTCGATTAAAAGCGTGTAAGCGAGCCACCCAGATCCCGGACGAGCAGCTACTACCGTGCCTTGCAAGCATTTTAGTGAGAGATGCGGGAGACTGGTACGAAGTCTACCAGGACGACATATTGTCCTGGGACTTCAGAACATTCGAGCAAGCCTTCAGGCGGCAATTAGTGGGAGAATTACATGTCGATGATGTGATGGAAGAACTGCGAGCGAGATATCAAGACGCGAAGGAGAAGATCGTCCCCATCATTACCAAATTCCGCAGTATCATAGCACACCTCAAAAGGCCAACGTTACTGCGGGAGCAACTGAATCTGACCTTATCGCATTTGCGACCCAAATATCAAGACGCGCTGTGGGAGAAGAATCTGGATAGCTTCGACGTGATCGAGCGATATGGAAGAGAACTCGAGAGGCGCGAAGCTATTAAGGAAAAGTACCGCTCACCACGGCACCGAGATAAATCGAGAATAGCGGGCACAAATTACACGGGACCACATCGAGTCACGCACAAAATAGCAGAGGCGGCTGAGATGTCAGAGGCGGAAGAACATCCGATATCCGACAAGGGCAGAGAGAAGAAAAAGGGTAATTGAGAACAGCCAAGAGTCGAAGACGAACACGTAGCCGCCATCAACAACACGGCAGCTTTTAACTCCTCGGGAAGATGGCCTCCTAAAAAGAACAGTGATCAAGGAGACCGTCGGCCGTCGACGCCAACTGCGAGCACCCCAGTAACGAGAGGGGAACAAGGAGTAATCTCGAGCTAACCAGCCCCGTATTCGCTCACACCTAATAAGACACCGCTGCTGTCGAGAGGATCAAGATTTGTCGGACCATGTTTCATTTGCCAATTGGTAGGCCACTGTGCAGCCGATTGCCCAAAATGATCATGCTATTCGTGAGGGCAAAAAGGCCATTTGGCCCGGGACTGCCCAGCTCGCCAGGGACGACAATGCCAGGACTGCGGCAAGGAAGAAGTAGTATTGCGTCCTGCGCAGGAGTAACCGGGGCCCAAGGCTCAGAGGAAAAGTTGGTGTCAAACTTTGATACAGTGGAGTCGAGGTCGAGTAAGGGGGGAAATCAAGTAGATATACCATTATCGAGTAATAAAAATGCGCCTTGTGTTACGGCTCGAGTAGAGTATGAGAAGAATCCTGGTGCAACGGTTTCGAGTAATAAAAATGAGCCTTGTGTTACGGCTCGAGTAGAGTATAAGAAGAAACCTGGTGCAACGTTTTCGAGTAAGGGAAAGGACGTGTTAGCTAAGACCACCGTCCAAAAGGAAGGAAGCCAGCCAGATGCTACTCTATCAAAAAAGAAAAAACGGGTCGGCTGATTACCTTCTAGCATCGAAGACGTCAGCAGCTCTGAAAGCGTGAGTGAAAATGAGGAAGAGAAGCACAACGAGGTGGTGCTGGAGTTGCCCATGGAGGAGTGGAAGCTTTCAGACACAGATGAAGAGAAAAATCATACCATGCTGCCACGAATCAAAGAAGCCGTGGAAATGATGCTGAAGGAAGCAGCAGAGACAAAGACAACGGCAGCGGAAGTGTTGCACGCAGGCAACCAACCACTGCAACCAAATGATGGGGGGACGTTGGGGTCGAGTAGGGGTACAAAGGGGCTAAATGTGGGGGAGGACGCTAGTCAAGAGAATAGCGTAAAACTAAGGGAGTGGATGGGGTTGAGGAGATCGTGGAGGCAGCAGCCCTAGATAACAGAAACTTCGTTCGAGTGATGGCGGGCGACGAGTTTTATCTTTATATAGCATTACTAGATCCTGGAGCAACAATCTCGTTGGTAGGTCCACGAATATTGAATAAATACCGACACCGACTGCGAGAATCGACTGGCCAAATGAGAGGGGTGTCTGGAGTTCCGATGAGAGTGCAAGGAAACCTACGAATCTCGATCGACGTCGACGGCCACTTAGGTATGTTGGAGTTCAGAGCAGCCGAGTAAATCAATCATGACATCATCTTAGGTATTGACTTCGGGTTGGAGTGGGACTTGTCAGTGCGATTTCGAGCCAAGCAATGGAAATGTGGAGAGTACGGGGAATGGCACCCCTTCGCAACGTATGTCGCTGATTCCACCCTAGTCATAATGGCCGAATGCGCCGGATTAACGGAAATAACGCCTAGCGAAGACGAGCGGATTAAGGAAGTGGTAGATAGAGTAGTCCATAAGCCGACAATCAGTTACCTGCCAACAACCCAACCCCACTTACAGAACACCATATCGAGTTGACAGACTACACTCCGATCCGCCATGCTCCAAGACGCCGGTCACCAGCAATGTGGTCTGTAGCTCAAGAGGCCGTGCAGGAAATACATCGAGAAGGAATAATCGAGAGATCGACGAGCGCGTGGTGTCACGCACCAGTCATACAGAAGAAGCCTGATGGAAAATTCCGATTTTGTATCGATTTTCGAGACCTAAACGCCCCTAGCAAGAAAGACGCTTACCCGATACCGAACATGGACGGTAGCCTAGACAAGCTGAGACGAGCAAGATACTCGTACATATCCAAGATTGATCTGAAGAATGCATATTTCCAGGTCGAACTGAACGAAGAAAGCAGGCAGTATACCGCGTTCGCAGTTCCAGGGTCCGGGCTGTGGCAGTTCAAAAGGATGCCATTCGGATTTACGAACGCTCCAGCGACGTTCCAACGACTAATAGACGCACTGTTCGGCCCCGAGATGGAGCCAGATGTGTTCGGATATCTTGACGACATCCTCATAGCTACTGGCTCAACTGAACAACACCTAAAATGACTAGAGATCGTCCTGACAAAAATTCGAGATGCACAATTGACAGTGAACTGGAAGAAGTGCGAGTTCGGCAGCTCGAGAGTTCGTTACCTAGGACCTACGTATCTACCCTACGTCTATCGACGTATTAGACCGAGGCGGGCTACGGCCAGACATGGAGAAGGTCGAACCAATTATAAAATATCCAGTACCCAAGACGAAAAGACAGCTGCGACGATTCCTAGGAATGGTGTGGAGAGAAGCAACCGCGTGTTGGAAACTATGATTGCGACCTTCGTGAAGTCAGATCATCAGAGTTGGGAACGACATCCATATGAATTAGGACATGCGATGAATACGGCATCCCAGTCGAGCACGGGGGAGTCACCAGCATTCCTCAATTACGGTAGACATCCATCTCCAGTGAAAAGCCTACGAAGAGAAGTAGAGCAGAAAGGTCCAAAGACGCCAATGGTAATGGAGATGTGGGTGGATCGAGTAAAGAGATTGGACGGATTACGAGATCTGGTCATAAAGAATTTAGAGCGAGCCCACCAACGACAGGCTAGTTACTATAACAAAGGCCCCCAAGATGTCCGCTTTCAGGTGGGGGACATGATAATGCGCAAAGCACACGTACTATCGAGTGGAGTACGGAAAGTCTCCACCAAACTTGCACCGGATTCGGAAGGCCCGTATGAAATTCTTGAGGTCAAGCCTCCGAACGTGTATATATTAAAGATGAAAGGCGGGCGAAAAAACCCGAAGGTGGATGGAAGAGAGATAAAGAAATATCATGAGGGTCGAGAAAAGAGGGGGGGGGGTAAAAGTGCTGGTGAAGGTGGTACTAATATTAACAAGTAAATGTCATCCGTCCGTAAGTGGTTGTGTTGTGCGTGTGTATTGTCGAGTAACGGTGGGATGTAGAATTAATTGATAAGGATGATTCCAGGAACCATGTCGAGAATAATCGGTAGCAGACCCTCTTCACCCGTTACCAGGACGTCGAGCCCAGTGCTGAGCCTATCCCCACTCCGTTCCCCCGTCATGGAGGGCAGTCAGGCGGAGTGGCTAGAGGAGACTCTGTTGGCCGATATGGACCCCGAGGATAAGTGGAAGGTGGCGGTCGCGTGCGCGCCAAAGTGCTCCAGGAAGGCACCTGAGTCCTCGGAGAAATCGAGAGTGCCGTCACCAGTCGAGCCACCTACCGTGTCGCATCCTCACGAGGGCTGTAAAGAACAGCGGAAGGTGAGGATGACGCGGCACTGCAGTCGATACTAGACTGCGAGGGGCCGAAGGGGCCGGTGGGGGAGGGGAAGGCATGGGGTGAGACGCATAGTGTACAGTCGGTGGATGAGACTTCCCCACTCCCATGGCGGTGATTAGGGGTGGGAATAAATCGGGGTCGAGGAAGGAGGCACCCAAACACATCGAGGAATAGCTCGAGGATGAAGAGAAGTTCAGGAAGTTAATCTTCACAGCTATCGAGCCGTTCACGGGGGCGGAGCAGGAGTGGGACGGAGACGAGCCGGCTCCACGCATCCTACAAAACCCAGTGAAGTGGCCACGTGGAAGGGGGCGACATGAGCGGTTCAACCCCTGGATGCCGGAGACCAGCGGCGACGAACCGCTACTACTAACCCCCGCCAAGGAGCCACTAGCAAGGGAAGAGCAGGCCAGGGGGAACCCAGTCGCAGCAGTGCCACCATCCACAGAAGCCACGGTACACGAAGGTTCTCCGACGTCACCCAAGTCGGTGTTCAACCAACTAGGCGATCAACCAGGGCCACAGTAGGCACCGGTGGACCGATTCCCGGACCTGCGCTCCTGCTCCACACGAAGGGTGCTGTTTGGAGGTATCCGCCTCGTACCGCTGGATGGACAGGATCCTCCCCGTGGCGCCTGTTTAAACTGCCGGCGGGCCGGACACACGCAATTCGACTGTCGTGAGCCGGCCTCTCGGCTTTTCTCCAAGAGAAGGAACGACTGACTCCAATAGTAATAGATATAATGAAATGATTTGGTGAACCTGTTCTTTGACTGAAACCTTCTATAAACAGCGCCTAATAAACCTAAGAATGCATACCAAAATTCGAATTAATTTTTCGAATGAAGAGTATTGGTCGACTAATTCCCAATCGAGGGGCAACATCTCTATCACAGAAGCAAGAGCTCCTTCGGTTTGTGGATTTTCACAATTTTCAAAGCGGGATACTTTCCGCTTAGACAGCTTGTTTCTATCTAGATCGTGTGTACAATCGCACAACGACTTTCCTTTCGTTCACAAGTTAGAACTTCTCCACCATAACTCACAATGAGCTAGCTCGTCCGCAGTTACTCCTCGTGTGGCCATATTAGCTGAATTTTTCGCTGACCTGATATGATGCCAATAAGCATCCAGTAGCCGAGTAGCATGTCAGAATACCTATTAGCTACAAAGATGGGTTATCTCGAGAGAATATCACGAAGCCAGTAGAGGACGTCTTTTGAGTCGGACTATAAATGCACTCGAATCGACTCTAACCGTAGAATTTCGAGGGGCTACTTAATGACCTTAGTTAGGAGATGAACAGCGCAAAGCTCTGAACGTGGAATGTAGAGAGTCTTTATTGGAGCAACCTTCCTTTTGGTTTCCAATAAAGTAACTCAAGTGTCGGTGAAGACTACTCTCAAATAGAAGCGAGCATCTCGTTCGAGAGACCGTTAAGAAGGTTTTCGTAATTAGCTATCCGCTTCCATAACTTAAAACGTCCCATGGAGAGAAGTGAGATGACTTCCGATTGTTTGATCTTGGCTTCCTCTACTGCGTAACTCCCGGACAGGACATCGTCCTTGTTAACTTCTTCCCTATGAATCTCTTCGCCTAATGGGTACAGAACCTCCTTCACTTTAGCTAGCTGTTTAAGAGTTCTCATGGCCAAGAATGGAAAACGAGCCAATCGGAAGGTAACTGTAGTGGATACGGATCGGCTAGGGTGATACCTCGTAAGTGTTCCCATTTAGCTAGATCTTTATCGCTTAGGTTATAAGATGTAATATTGGGAATCACGTAAGGAGCACGTGTTGGCGCCTCTTACAAGGAAAGTACACTTGGTATCCGCCTCCGATTTTCATGAAACTTCGCATGTGAGTAGAGTGTCAAAAAATATTCGTCACGTATTTTTTTTTATCTGCGGAAAAACAT
>JAYJLV010100209.1:0-12149 GCA_036873485.1 Torymus texanus | reverse complement strand
AATAAATGCATCCATTGCCATTAGAGCATCTTTTAATATTTTATACGTGGACGACGTACATATTTGATTGATATCTAATCTAATGCAAGTTAATATTTTATTTATATATAAATTATAGTCAGTGCGTCGCTCTCTGGCGATACTAATATTAATATCATTAATCATTTATACGACTGCGACTTCCTACGTCGCGCTGTTTACCAGATTTTAGCGGCATGATACATTTCTTTTTGATGTTGTTAATGATTAATGAAAGCAAATGGCCATAATATCACTTTCGATTAATCAAAATAATTGTGGTAGGATACATTCTCGTATATCTTAGCAATATTACAAATGTATTTCATCTTTAAGTTCCACATGTAAATAATAGATAATTTTCGAAATACTTTTTATGTTACTAACAAAATCAATAATTAATTATAGTGAAAGCTTTTTTACTTTTAAAAATGTTCTTTTTTCGGGTTTGGATATTTAGTAATGTATATCAACTAATTTAACAGGGACTTTAATAGAAGCATATATACGTATATCAAGTTTCAATTATACAATATTTCATTTTTTATAATTATCAGAATCAAATTATGAATTTTTATTGAATAACAAATATTTACAGTCAACATCTTTATTGCTACACGAGTCACATATGACTCATACTATTTTTCAAAAATGCAGATATTTTAACATTTATCACTTTTTTTTCTATCAATTTGATATAAAACGAAAGGAAGCTTATGCATTCTAATATTTTTTAAAATGTTTATTTATTTATTCTAAGTAAAATAAAACAAGTTTATTTTCGTCTTCTAAAATCTACCTTTTTATGTTTTAATTTGACCATTACAAACTGACTTACCTTCTGAGCGCCATTCGAGGATTCGAGCCTTCATCAGCATCTCCCACGCCGACGAATCCTACGTGAAGCTGGTGATGGGATCCCGGCATCATCCAGACGAGCCGCTGAATTGCATTGCGTGGCCGCTCAGGTCTGATGCGCTCGCAGGAATTTAGGCCCACGAAGGGCGCCGTACGCCTGCTCATTGTGTCCTCTATGTTGTGGTTTAAGAGTTACGTGATCAGGTAGTGAGAGTCTGAAATTTGAGCCGAAGCATGTTTGTTTTTTTAATTATGTTGAAGGAACTGTGTGGTTTATTTGGTAGAACTGGTCTGGTGTGGTATAAGTACAAGGTGAGGTAAACGAACATTTTTTTAAAAATTATGTAGTAAGACCGGAATTCCCGGTTATGTGGATGGTGAATTAATGTTTTTATAACGCTTTGTTGTTTATTTGATAATTTAGGGTTAACAGATAAATTATTAGGGAGCATATCAACAAATATCAGTTTGATTTTTTGAGTATATAAATAAATTAAAACCATGAAAAATGTATTTTTCAGAAGTAGCCAACTTTTATTTTGAAGTTGAAACATTCATAAATTTTATTGACGAAAAATAGAAATAGAAAGAAAATCAAACCACCATAAAGTTTTATATTTCTTATTTTCAAAAAGTGTTTGAATTTATATGTCTACTCAAAAATAAATAAAAGTATAGAAAGCATTCTACTCTTTTCTATATGTATCTTATTCCAAAATAATAAAAGTTTCTTCCCATTTTCTCTCTTAAACCCATTAAAGATATTAAAATCACCATTATCAAAAAAAAACTCTGCACTACCTTTTTTTGTCATCCGCCGCAAAAACCGTTCCACCACGTATAATGGTCATTTCGCCGAAACTTAACGCGCCATTACCGCGACAATTAAAACTCAGCTAAAAAGAAACTTCCATCGTCTCTTTATAGTCGCATAATCTTAATCCACGACAACCACGTCAGCGAACGTCTCAATAATCCTTTATCGTCAACCATGCTCTGCACACATATATATATATGTAAGAAACGCTCGCGACACAATCGCCTTAAACTGTCAATCACACGGTCGTGCAAATACAAACATCGGTTTCTCTCTCACTCTAATGAGGCAAAACGTTAAAGACCCCATTCAACGTTCGGTGTAAACAGCATCTAAAAAGGTGTCGTTAGCTATCGCCGTTGAAGAAATACTGCTGCTCATGCCCGGGTGGCCGCAAAAATAATGACGACTTGACGATCGTAAAATTCCGGGGCATTAACGATGAGTATGTAGTATTTTCCTAATGAGAAAATACACCACGCTTGTATGTGTACGTACCTATACAACGTGTACATATATACATACAATCGAGCAAACAAATTGAAACGCGTCCTCCTGCTTTTCCTTAGCAAAAAGTGTGGCTCTTCCTCGCGCGAGAGAAAGGACAAGAGAGAAAGACAGAGAAAACGAGCGTCGTCTTTTTGCGCGTGTATATCTCGAGCAGAGTACTGTGCGCGCGGGTCTCTCTTCTCGTTTTCAGTGCAACGCGCTGCGGCCTACTGCTCCCGGGCATCGGCCCACTTACTTTTTTTCCCTCTCTCTCTCTCTCTCTCTCTCTCTCTCTCTCTTTCTCTGTCTCGGTTCTTCCGCCTCGTCTCGAGCGAAATTATTCGTTCGTAAGTATATATATACGTATTATATATAGCTCCTTCTCTCTTTCTATCTTTCTCTCTATCACATCGGTTTATTTAAGGCCCTTTTTTACCTTCGATCGCCCGGCGTTACGGTTTTTTCGGCTGTTTACGTGCGTGTGTGACCGTCGATGCGATGATTATAGGTTTTTTTTTCGTCTTTCGGTTGTGTATACGCATGTGTTGATTGTTTCTTTTTTTTTGACGGGTGTGTTCTAACGAGTGATAAGTAGGTGCGTAACTGTACTGGTGTTCTTTGAAACGGTGATGATGATGATTGTGTTTTTGGGTGTGGGAAATTTTTTGGGATTGATTAGAGTAATCATTTGATGATAGGATTCGATGACATCTGGAATTGACGTTATTATCAAAGAGATTATCGATGAACTACGTTGTTTGACAGCAAAAAATCAGGTATAAAAGTGATGGCTTATAGGATTTTATGGTTTTTCTTTATTGCACTTAATGAGAATTTAAGTAGCAATTCATTAAGTCAAAGCGAGAATAAATTCACGCATCTATTTACATTTTTATTTGTTCTTCTGCATAAGATTCTAATCAATTATGCAAATCGCATCACGCAAGAGTTTGTTTCTTTATATCGTTTTAAAGAAAACACGTTTTTAGCTGGAAGTTAATTCAGATGTTGAATGTCAAAAGTGAAACGTACATATATGCTAATATTTAAAGGAAAGTGATGATAGGAGATTCACAGTAATGATATAATAATTAACCAACTTATTTATATCATAAATATCCTAATATTTTTTTCTTGTATTGAAACTTATAACAGTAAAATTCAATATTTGACATGTGAAATATTGTACATTTAATTACATCGTATTCCAAATTTAAATGCATCATCAATTTCAGTATTTTAAAGAATTAAAAAAAACATTAATTTTTTCTCCTCCCACCTTATTTTTTCACCAATCCAATGAAATTCCCCATATAACTTTCTTATCTCTCACCCTAATATACATCCACGTACACATGTGCACACTTTCCGATGTCATATCTTCTCCGACTTAGACAAATTGCAGAGCCCACTTTTGAAAATATGCCGTTCCACGGTATACAACTCTCCCTCCCGAATCCGATAACCACGCACACACGGGGAGTCATTCAGGCGAAAGAGAGAGAAAGAGTAAATCAAAGGTATAGAGAGAAAGTAAGAAAGAACAGGCGATCTCCCAAATCCCACCGCGACTTGCGCGCAAATTTGCATGAATCGAAATACGCAAGATGCCGCCGTCGCTCCCATTACTCACTCGCGCCAAATGTATCTCGGATCAGCGATAAAGACTTTTGCACAGGTATATATATACGAAGAGTTTTTTTTTCTTTTCCTCCTTCTTCTTCTTCGCACAGCGGTCAGTGATCCCTACATATACGCGTCCGCGCGAGAATGTTTGGAAAGTCGCGCGTGTGCTGTTTGTTTTGGATTTTATTACGCGCAACATCAGCAGCCGCTCTGACTACGACCTCTTTGCATTCGTTGATCCATTTTTTTTTCGGGATTGATCGCAAGGCGACCGTCGTTAGATCGTTTGCTACGGATTTGCGTGAGATTCAGGGAGACGAGAGAGGATTGTTACGATGGTATGCTGATTTTTTTTTCTGTGTCTATAGAGTTTTTGTAGCCGTTCATGGCTGCAGAATAATAAGTTACGCTTTTTTACGCTTCACGGAGTTGAGGTGACCTCGAATTTTAAACTGATGTTATCGAATAGAAAAAAAGGTTTTTGAAAGAATGTAACGTGAAATGTAATACTTGAAAGTAGAAATGAAGAATTAGCATTTGAAATTGTAAAATATCGGGTCATGGTAAACATTAGCAGAACATTTTTTTAATATACACGCTGAATTAGTATTATTAGGAGTATTAAATGTTCAATTGATTTTGATATTTTATAATTAATCGCCTAATAATGAGCTTCAAACGTCACATTATTTGATTATGATACAAATTAGTATTAAATTAAGTAAATATGTTTGGAAACGATGATGTCATTAAGATTAAATTTGCTTATATAACTATACGTAACTGTTAATAGAACAGTTTAAATCAATAAATTTTCTCTGTTGAAATTATACTATGAGAATAAAATCTTTTATTTATGCGGTATTAATTCAACACAGTATTATAAGCATTTCCATTTATAGTATTCGTTGCGAATTTTTCATCAAATAAATAATAAACCGTTTCACATTCTTCAAACTCTAGCGGATAAGTGTATATATATATCTTTTCACAAGAAACTGTAAAACATATATAACCATAAGATATTGTTCCTTCAATCAACCTTGCTTACTGCAATATATTCTACGGAAATTTTCCCACAGCCATTAAATATCGCAATATTACAGAATTAATTATTTTTTTCAGAATAACCAATCACCAATTTCCATACAAATTAGACAACAAAAAACCATCCAAGAATACCGAAAGCCAATATGAAACCCCAGAACATTCCGAAACTATACCAATCCACTGAATCTCTCTCATTTCTCTGCACCTGCCACAAGAAATGACACGGATATAATATACACTCGTCTCTCAGTACGCTTGCCTATAGACTACGTAAAACTCCCGCGCGAGTTCTCCATTATTATACTTACTTACACCATCGTTGTTTCTTCCCTCGCAGTCGCGTGAAATTCCTGCGGTTCGTATTATTACTTTCCCGGTCCCGCGTAGAGCGACATCCTTCCGCGTATATATACGCGCACACGCGTTTCCCACGCGTATAATCAAGTAACAAGGTTATACGTGCAAACGCGCGCGTAAAGGATGAACGAAGAGAGAGTTCATTTGAGTACGCGCGATTTTAATCCCATGTATATGCCGAAAGTCAAGGCGACTCGTGCGTCTATCATGAGCCTCGATCTCGCACTGCGATTCAATTTGCATTTAATTAGGACGAGGAGGTGGATGACGGAGTTGTGCACGAGAGTCTTGGGTGGGCAAGGGGGTTTTTGAGAGAGAAATGGATTATGACGGAGCGTATAATTGAGGTGTATTAAGGATGTTTCACGCTCTTTTTAGATGTGTTAAGAATGTGTAACGGTGGTTTGTAGTGCGTGTTGGTTGAAATTTCTGGATGGATTGTTTCTTTTTTATGATTTGTGGTGTATTTTTGTGGAATAAATTTAGTATTTCATATGGTAATAGAATTTATTTTTATAAACAGCCATTTATTATTTATGCAGTTCATTACATTTTAATGCAACTTTATTAAAATTTTATATTAAATGGCTTTGCTCTAAATTATTTCTAAGAAGAAATTCTTCTATTCTAGATGCGTGTACTAGTTGAATTTCAATTAATTAAAAAATTATAAATGCTTGTAAGATCTTAGATAAATTACAAAGTATGAAGTTTAAGTTTACTTGGTTGGACCAACCCATTTTATCCGACTTGAAAATATATGTGTTAACTTGCTTCAGTGAAGCAGATAATAAAGTTTATGATATCTGGAACATCATTGTGTAACGATTATGATACATAATTAGAGCATGGAGCAACAAAATACTTTGGAGATGCTAGCTTGGTAACATCCGTGATATGTACATTGTTTTTTTTATCTACAATCTTTATAAGTAATTAAAATATTTACTAAAAATTAAATCTAATTTTCAAAGAGACGTGCATCGCTAAAATAAAATCAGAGTAAAAGAAAAAACATACAATTTCGAAAATTTCTGTCACGTTTAGAAAATCTTGTGAATACTTGAAAACATTTCTCATTACAAAAGTATGTGTTAAGTTTTTAGCATATTTTCTCAGCACTTTCAAGTACTTTCATAGTCTTTAGAATGCAGTTCGAAACATTTGAGTAAAATCTCAAAATCTGAAGCCTTTCTCTACTAGCATTTACTTTCTTCGAGTTATTCTTGCACGTGCAAACTATCCGTTCCTTAATAAAAATGTGCTCATATGCTTGATTGCACGTCGATATATCCTTGCAAATAACCTAATATTTTTCTCAGGCATTTAAATTTATACTGTAATTTCAACACTCGA
This sequence comes from Torymus texanus, assembly GCA_036873485.1. Taxonomy (NCBI): domain Eukaryota; kingdom Metazoa; phylum Arthropoda; class Insecta; order Hymenoptera; family Torymidae; genus Torymus; species Torymus texanus. The sequence continues at coordinate 5,578 of JAYJLV010100209.1, read as the reverse complement.
TTTCTCCCCTTTTAAAAAATGCATAATTTTACATAGCATCCAGCATATTCTACGAAAATATCGCAAATTTCTAGAGCATAAATTTATAGACCCAACAAGCCATCGCCACGCGAAACGAACTATACTAATAATTTCATAAGTTAATTAATCTAAATTGATGAAACATAACGAGTCCATACCCAATTTACTTATCCCTCTGCACTTTTGATTAACAACTTATCCGAAGAACAATCAATTTTCCTCGGGGAAACTACTTCCGAAATTCGACGCGCGCGCGAATTGCCCTTAATTTATTTACGTTAGCTTAAGGCATCCATGCGCTATACTCGCAACGTGATCGGGTACACGAAAGAGGAAGAGTATACGAAGCGAAGACACTCGAGGCTAATTACTCGTCGCGCGAGCGATTCTATCTCGTAGCACGACATATCACAGGGTAATTGTCCACGAGGCGAAGTTCCGGCACGCTGAGATTATACATTCTTTCTTTCTTTTATATATATGAATATTTTTTCTCTCCGCGTTATTATCCTTCCAAGATTTTCAGAGCTGGAGTTTAATTCGCCGAGTCGTTGACTCTGGTGAGTGAGCGGGAAAGATGCGAGAACGAGGCGGATTGTTATTAAGCGAGAAAAGTTTGAGCGCCGGGCAAAAGTTTCGTAGTTAGGAGGGACTTTGAACTTTGAGCTTTATGTGATTCAGAGTAAAAAATTTGTTGACATTGTCGGAGTTTGACCGGATGGAGGTGAGTAATGTTAAAATGTTGACTGTGGAAAAAAGGAAGCGCCGATGCTTATGTTTTACTTTCTACCGGATTATAAAAATATTTTTCTATTAAAACATACTTGGTATATTTTGTTTGGAAACTTACTATACTTATTTTATTTATATGTGTATAATTAATTTGTTGTTTATATTTAAAATGATTTCGAATATCGCTTTGTTTTTCAGATAAAGCTGAAATGAATTTTGCATTATCTTCGAAACGAGGGAATAGCATGTTTCTCATGGATCGATTTTCCATGAATATTAATTCTTAATTTTAATTTTTCTCATGGTTAGATTTAAAACAATGAAGTAATTAATATCTTTAGTAGTTCATTAACTGCTAATTATTGCGTGATTCTTGAAATGATAATTAAAAAATTATGCGTAACTAGAGAACATAATAACAGGAATTTCCAAAATACGTTGACTTTTTCTCTCACGTGTATTATATTTTAACGGTTAACTACTGAAAGGTATATATTTACCTTTGTGGAAATGTTTGCGCGGTAAATTTAATTACATAAATTTTTAATGTTATTCTGTATTAGAGTAGTAGGTGTCACACGTGCGAGTGATTTAATAATTTCATTGAATGTTCAGTAAAATAGTTTGTGACGTATTGAAGTAGGGGCCCTTAACATTAGAGCTGCATAAAGCTGTAATAATTTTAAGATGCATTTAAGGAGAAACGTAATATCATTTTAGGACACAATATATTATCTATCATAAAAACGCCCATGCTTTATAGAATAAACTATTTCTGTTTAATGTTTTAAACTTTTGTTTATTATTTTTTAAATGTTCTTAATAAGATAAGGCGTAGCAAACACTCGATGAGTTTTGTTTTATAATTTTATTAAAGTTTGGATGACTGAAAAACCTATATTTAAACGTTTCAAAAACTTTGCCAGGACTTCTCTTATTTCTAGGACGTTTTAAGTCATATGAAAGTTTGGGATTCCCTCGTTGCACAACGTACCCCAAACTTTACCCAAACAAAACATTGTCTTAATTTTGACATTACGCTCAAAACATTTAAAACGAACTTACCTTTATTTTCCACAAAGACTGCTCAACCATTCTTCTTCGGCTCTCATCCACTCCAACCCCAAAAACTCCAAAAAAAAACTCCACACGAAACTCCACCACGTTAGCGCACCTATATCTCCGCACTATGTCCTTCAATATCCGACTCTCCACTGTTCCCGTCTTCTTCTCCTTCTCTCCTTCCTTCTCTTCCTCTTCTTCTTCTTCTCACACCTGTGCCTAAGACTCTGGCGCTGCACTCTAACGGTACACGCTCGCTCGTTCACTCGCCTTCCGCGTTCCGCGTGCGGTCTCGGTCTATCGGAACTTCAACTCACCTCGCGCGCTTATCCGTCAAGGACTGAGAGAGCGGTTCTCTCTTGCCAGCCGTATACCACCGAGAGAGTATATCTCCTCTTCTGCTGTATACTCGTGCGCTTAAGAGGGAGAGAGAGAGAGAGAGAGAGAGACTGAGAGAAAGGAGAGTGGAGTGGGAAAGCTGCTGCTGCTGCTGCTGCTTTTGCTGCTGTTGGGTCCAGACGATTGCGCACGGTGTAATGGTACGGAAGGTGTAGGTACGACGTTATAGAGGATGTTGGAAAGAGGAAGCTTGATTATATGCGCCGAGCGGTGTAGACGAGGTGCGAGCGATTATGATGTCTGTTGGATGGGAAAGAGGGGGAGAGGATAGAGGACGAGGGATTTTAATTGGGTGAGGATTTTAATTGGCTAAGGGGAGAGTGAGAGAGGAGGGGTTGGGTTGACTTGAAAGGACATGAGGGGTTATGTGGAAGTCGGTGATTATTGTGGTTTGGGTCGTGCTGGGAGTAATGAGGGGTTTATGAGAGTACAATATGTACTTGGTTAATGATAATTAGGTATATAACTTACTGTGGCGTTGATTCATCAATTAATTAAGTATTATTTTTCTTAACTTATGGTGGTTGGTAATGATTTGTTTAAATTTACTTAATTACTTTATTTGGTTTAAAATAAGTTGTTAATAACCTTCAAACGTGTTATCTTATATAATATGATACTCTATTTTATCACTTTGTATATACAAATTAAGCATTTCGTGTGAATAATTTTTTGGAAAAATTTCAATAACCATGCTCACATAAAATTAATGAATAATTGTTACTAATGTCTTACTTACAGAACAATCGATTTTTGCAACTTCTTAAAATTTAAGAGAATGTTAATAAAAGAGACATAATATCTAAGAAAAATAAAACAATCTTTATTACTTCGGATTTATATAAAACAATTTTTTATGTCAATGAAATATGTATTATATTCGTTAAATAAATAACCATAACCATAAACTTTTGCTCTACACTTTAACTGATACAATTCCTATGTAACAGGAAATTCTCCAAAGATTAATTTTGCTACCATAAAACCGTAGTAGTCACTGCCACCGTTTCGGATGTGATATATATCATAGTTCTAACAAAGTGTAGCTTACCCTAGGGCTACACGAATCAAAACGCAGAATCACCCAGGAAATATGGTTAATGGCCGCGAATATTGTGGCACATAAAACTTGAATACGCATTTATTTAATTAACCATGTCATTCCTAAAAATAAAAATACCCCTCAACTACAATCCAATAAATCTCATCCTCGTAAAACTTCCAAACATATATAATCCCGATCACCAAAACACTTCCTACCTTAATTAAACTCTATAGGTATTTAATACTCTTCTACTGTATATATACCAACCCTGTATCAATTTCACCGTATTTTCTAATTCACCTATCGCACTTTCGATACCGGACGCGCAGTACCGAGCAACTTAGCCAAGCGACGCGCATATATGGAAATCGCACGCCGGTGAAACCGAAACGAGGAAGCGGCAACAGTGGCGAACGAATAAAAAGGATAATATATATGCGCGCGCGTAAATCTGGAAGCGAGAGAATAGAGAGATAACATCGCGCGAAGAGGAAGAAGGCGTGAAGGAGTGACGCGAGTGTCAATAAGGCTTGACTGACACAAGCAACGTGCGACACACACGTGTGTGTGTGCGGAGAAAGCTTCCATGCGCAAAGAAGAAGAACAAAGGAGCCCGCCTGTGTGTGTGTGTGTGTGTGTGTGTGTGTGTTTGGTTTGGTTGGTGCGCTTAGGATGGATAATTTTGTTAGCCGATACGTGTGTGTGTGTGTGTGTGTGTGTGTGTGTATATATATATAAGCAGGAGATTAGGTACACAGAAAGTGGCTGGGAATTTTTGTCGTTGTTGGGTGCAACGCTGAAGAACATTGGAAAACTGTGTTTTAGTTGGGAAAATATACAAGTAATATAATATTGTCAAGGAAGAAACTTGTAGTAAGCAATAAAAATTCATGTGATTTTGGTATCTGCATCTTAATTATACATCGATCTGGTTCTTTTCATCGGTAACCGCCAAAATATCTTTACCTCCTTTACTTTCTCCGCCGATTCGCAAAACAGTTTATTTTTCGACCAATAAACTCTGGTATACTTACTTCTTCTCGTGCGATATCTGAGGTGCATATATATATACTCTTTATAAAATTGAGACAGTGTTTGCGTACTTTAACTCGCCCCGAAAACTGATATCTCGACGCATGTAGTGAGCAACAACGATAACACCTGATTTATGTCTTCCTCTCGTTTGCTTTTATGAAAAGTTATTCGCACGAATGTCTTCCACGCGATAAAGAATTATATATTTAGTTCTCAGATTCGTTTTAATCCATCTTTTATTCGAACGCATAAAAAAGTACTTGAACTAAAATTATTTATCATTCTATAATATATGCAAAAATACAGAATAGGCCGTATGCTGAATTATATATTCCCAAACAATCTGAAATTACCTCTAAATTGTATTATCCGCAACATTACAATCTCCCATCCGGCGGTGTCTTTTGAAAAAAAAATTCGCTCGCATCTCTGCCGCACGCTATAACATATCTCACCCGATCGTCGATTTCACGGCATCGAAAGTTCCCGCGCAAGTAGAGGCCAAGGATATTCATACATGTACATATACACACGTGTGCTGCTCTCTTAGCTCTCGCACGAGCGCTCACCTCGGCGACCTACTGTCCTGCATATCGTGTGTGTATACACACACATACCGGTAACCTGTACGCGAGAACGTGTTGCGTTACGTCCTTTGATCGCCGTCTCTGCGTGTATATAGATATATTAAATATATTAAATACGTGCATTGGGTTCATCTTGGGTTTCGCTCTCTCTCTTTTGGATTTTTTTTTTCACCGAAGATGGAAGGTGTCTGGTTCTTCCTTTCGCTGGCGACGAGGCTTTTGCTTTCCTTTCTTTCAAGCGGGTGGGCGGACGGATTTAAGAGGTTTACGATGGTACGGTTACATTGGTAGTTTTTTTTATTGTTGTGGTTAGTCAAGTGTAAAGATGATTCTTTGGAAATGGTAGTGATAGTGGTGGTAGTGGTCGGAGAAAATGATGACGGTATGGTTTTTGAGGATAGGAATGTTTGTCGATGGCGCTCGTGAATGTTTGGTCACGGGTTTATAGGTGAGACGTGATTTATCTGAGCATTTGGACTGAATTGATATAAAAATATTTATTGAACGGAAAAATTTGATGTTAATTTGATTCATTTGGGAGGAAGGACGCGTTGTACATGTAGAGCAGATATGCATGGTTAATATATGTATACTGTAAAAGTGAAAACTTTGGAAAATTATATGTGTGTGTGTGTGTGTGTGTGTGTATGTGTGTGTGTGTGTGTGTGTGTGTGTGTGTGTGTGTGTGTGTGTGTGT
>JAYJLV010100178.1:0-12153 GCA_036873485.1 Torymus texanus | reverse complement strand
CGAGATCCGGTCCGTTCAGCGATGCGAGTCTATGCGACCGCGCGTCTGTGGTAGTATATATACACATATATCTATATATATATATATATATATATATATATAAAGTGAATGTGCATGATATCGTTTTGCAGTGCCGCCGGACATCCTAGACTCCCGGACGAGCACGGACATGATGGTGCTCGATGGTAGCAACGTAACACTGCGCTGCGCAGCTAAGGGCATCCCCGAGCCGACAGTCACGTGGCGCCGCGAGGCTGGCGGGACCATCACCCTCTCTAATGGTCAGGAAGGTACGTTTTCAGACCATTAATTCCGTTTCCAATATTAGTTCAATTCTCCTTTCCTCTCCTCTCTCTCTCTCTCTCTCTCTCTCTCTCTCTCCTCTCTCTCTCTCGATATCTTCCTTCATATAACGGACCGATTAGCTGTACGCCGAGTGCTTGCCTGCACGGGACTCGCGAACTCATACGTATGGATAATTTATTATTATTTGATTAAAAAGTTATTTTACGTATATATAGAAATTTGGTATGGATGCTGTGAATAATCTAGCGTTTTTCAATTTAGCAATGTCAATTAGATTTAATCTCTTCATTTAATTTTATTCTAAATTGACAGATATTGAATTCAGTCAAATATAATTGGTAAATTAAGTATTATAATTGTTTATTGTACTTGTATGAAAATAGAGGGCCAACCTACAGTACAAATTAATGATGTTTATTTTATAGTTGATTAAAAACGATCCAATTTATATTGTTTCCCGGCAGGTGTTCAAGAATTCTGAGAACCCGTAAGATTAAACCAAGAGTTTGTAATGGTGATGCGTGTACTTTAGTCGAATATAGTCTAATGGATTTTAATCCCTAAACTACGTTATAATGACGTCAGAAAATTGTTTTTAACTAATTATTTACTAATTTTTTAAATTATTGTATAGATATAATTTATAATACTTGTGTTTATTAATTAATAATATCGTTTGAATAAAGGTAGTATGCATCTTCGAACGATTTTTTTATTCAATTACAAATATAGAAAAATAAATACATTATATCTTTTAGCCGACATTCTCCATGACATCAACTTCACGCCTTTATTATATTAACCGATTAAAACCACATTTGTTGGGCCTAATCTTTCAGGTCATCGTTTCTTTATAAAACGATACGACGCTGAACAATAATAACATAGCTTCCCTCGAATACCGTGAATTCACCGTGTCTATATTCGAGCTCTCGAAACCACGAACAATAAACCGTTTACGGCGCAAGAATTAACAAAGCCCTGCTTGCACCGAGGTCAATGAGAAACTTATCGCATGAACAAAACCGTCCGTCCACGCGCACATCCAAATAAAGAGGCGTTCACACACGTGATACGTACAATGGCTGAAAATCGTCAATCGAATCCCGACGTATTCTACAGAACGCGACAAGTCAGGCGAAATCGTGTGCCTGAGTTTAGCCTATGCCGAAGGCTAATATAAAAACTGATTTGATGCAGCGCGTCGCGTATATATATATACACGCGTCCATGGTTTTCGATTAACTGCATAATATGCTTGCGCTCATTGTTCCGCCGGTGGTACGCAAACAGGGTATAGTGTTGGTGTGTATATATATATATATATATACACACACACACACACACACACACATACATACGTGGGATACGCGGGAACGAGGTTAACAGGAACCCGCGGAAGTGTATCCGCGTATACGAGATTGCTCTGAATGGCTTGGACTGCCTCTCTCCCTCTCACTATCCCTCCTCCCCCTCCTCCTCCCTGCCCCTCTCCGCGTTGTATAAATATATGATTTGTTGTCGGTCAGTGGCGAGCATCGAGGGTTCGGAGCTGGAAATAGCACGTGTCAACCCGTTGCACATGGGAGCCTATCTCTGCATCGCTTCGAACGGGGTGCCGCCAACAGTCAGCAAGCGAATCGTTCTCATTGTCCACTGTACGTGTGTATATACACCAACACACACACACACACACACACATATATATATATATATATATATATATAAATGAGCTAAACACACACATATATATATATATATATACACACACACCCCTGCACTGTATATCCCATAATCCCTTCGTCGCTGCTAATTCACATTCGTGCTCGTGTGCGCAAATGCCTTCCATACCGCGCTCGTAAACGGCCAACTAGCTTGCCTTTATCCTCCCCTTCCACGCAGCTCTTCTCTCTCTCTCTCACACACACACTCTTTCTCCCTCTCTCGCTCTCTCCCGCACGCGTGCGAGGGTGCGCATTACGCAAACTTACAGCGTGCAAAATCCTTCCGAATAGATGCGCGGGCAGACGCCTAATTTAGCGGCAGGCTTAATTTCATTCGTAGCCGGACGAATCTGAGCCACGGTTGCGAGCTTGCGCGCTTATAATAACGCTTCTTGGAATAAGGCCACGTGAGCCCTGTATACGAGCGGTGGTTGCATGTATGAATTCCTCAAATCTCCGGGCAAATTGTTTTTGAATGTGCATTTTACCCCATTGTGCGCACGCCTCGCTTTCTATCCCCTCTTCCTCTCGCTTTCCCGCTTTCAAGTCGGACGAGCGAGGCGCACTATATACATTTCGCTTGTACAACTAGGTATTCTGCACGCGCTTCTCACTCTCTCTCTCTCTCTCTCCCCCTCTCTCTCTATCTCTCTCTCTCTCTCTCTCTATCTCTTGTACACTTGCGCAAATTTCCTAGTCAACGGATTCCCCGCATGCTACAATTATATTCTACACGAAAGACCCATTGTTTATGCTTTCTAGATGGCTCGTCAAAGGATTTCCCTTTTCGCTCACTCCCTCTTTCACACATACACAGACATACACGCATACAGATAAATAGTAGCACTCGCTACCTCTCATTTTGCTTTTGTCAAGCCAATGAGTATCCACGCATTGTTTGCTTGAGTAATTGTACGTAAAGAAGAAGATAATTGCATTGAATAATAGCCACTTTTCTTCAAATGCTGCTTTGCTATTCTGTTCATGGATATAATGAGTTGAACTCTATTAACGCTATGGATTTATCTATCAACAGTTCCGCCGATGCTGCGGATCGAAAATCAATTGGTCGGCGCTTATGAGGGACAGACCTTAACTTTGGAGTGTCATAGCGAGGCTTATCCACGGCCAATCACTTACTGGACAACGCCACTGAACGAGACAATAAACAACGGTAATTTATATTCTTTTATGACGTAGATGTATAAATTGATTTTCCTTCCAAGTATCGAGCACAATAAATTTCTAATTTAGAGCAACTCTGAAAATATTCGAATTGGGGAAAGGTATTAATAATTTTACGGCACTTATAAAGAAACCTTTTTAAAAATTTTTTTTTATTTTTGAAACTACTTTCATATTCCTGCGTATACCATGAATTTTTTAGATATTTTCTATCAAACCTTTCAGTCTTTTTCCTCCTTTTAGACAGTTAAAGTTATGCAATAAAAAATTAAAAATAATATTTATTTATCAAAATACGCGTGAGAAGACAAATTAATATTTTATTATTTAATACGTCAAATTACCTTTTGGTACTCAAAATAAATTCTCCATTTCAAGATGGCCATTACAAAGTTGAATCTTTCACATCTGTTTACGAGACTAAAATGAAATTGACGATAAAGGCAGTTCGAGATGAAGATTTTGGACCATTCCGATGTATAGCGACGAACTCGTTAGGGGGAACAGATGGCAAAATTAAAGTATACAGTGAGTATCATTAGTTCTGCACTATTTTTTTATAATACAAGGATATAGATATTATACTGCCAGAAGGAAAATAATTTAAGTATACATCTGTTTTTGTGAATTGTATATAAATGTTTGTTTTGTCCTTTAGATAAATGAGAAAAAAATAAATTTTTATATTATGAGAAATTTCGTGGAATTTCTAAAATATATAAAATATTCAAGACATAAGAATTGTTTTATGTAATACTGAATACGACTTCAAAGTTTCAAGTATAAGTAACACTCAGAAAATATCTTGTACTGAATAAAATGTAGAAGAATAGAGAATCAATTTGCTACATAACAGAATGTTTTAACATTCAATAAATTTTAATATGGTAAAGTGAATAAGACATAGTTATGTTACAATATGTCATTTCCACATAGAAATATTGAGGGATATTTAAAAAACAATTCATACAAATATCATTTACTTGAGAATAAAGGCTCCCAATATGGCACACTGAAATTTTTATGTTCTTAAGTGATCAATATCTAAGAATGTGTTAATAAATAAAAAAAATATATTTCTGAGTGAGGAAAAATATAATGAATTCGATCAATGTATTCTTAGTATAGACCAGTTTAAACATTTTAAAATAACAGTCAATCATTTTTATTTCCTTTAAAAATCATTTTTTTGTGTATTTGATAACTATTTATTCATTTTTTTGTCTATAAAACAATAGAAAATCATGATCTTATATAAATACTACTGTAAAAGACTTTTCTACGATAATAAATATACGTATGGTAATACAAAATGCTACTATGATAATAAAAAATGATAATATGATAAAATACAGAATGTACCGATGGTTCATACTAAAAATTCTGGAAGTGGTCCATATTAGGAACTTTTGAGTTTTTCAGTATTTTTTATCATATAATAAATAAAAATAATTTTTAATCAAAATAAACGGATATCATTTGTATACTATTTATCATATGTATACTATATTTAATGTATATTAACGCCTATATAATGCAAAAATGTAACTTTATCATTAATCTACTATATGTATAATTATATAACCTATGTATATTTATGTATCATAATGGGGTCGCTTACAGTTAATGCGACTTACAATAAACACAATAAAATAAATGGATTCAACATACTTTGTACGAATACTAAAATAATGTTTGTATATAACACAGTCGATATCATTCACCTTTATTAAACAGCGCTTATTCTATCTTCATTTCTTCGAAAATTTTGAGTTTTTCAAAACCAACAATTAGTTTCTCTCAGTCAATAATACATTCAATAGCTATGAAAATATTTAGAAACTTATTTGAACTCGGAATATATCTAATCTCTATCTCATCGAAATATTGCGATGATCCATAGGGGATGCTGGGCCATATTGGGAGACTTTGTACCCTATGTATTATTCCTAGTTAAAAAAAGAAAAAATAAAACTAGAGAAGAAAAATTTTCTTTTCTTAATAAATTTTTATTTTGACTAAATAGCTTATTCAGAGTTAATGAAAAGTAACGCTTGAATGTATCATGCTCATATGATGTGCTTACGAAAGGAGATGTCTACGGTTATAAGTGTAAAAATAGCCACTTACGAGAAATGTTACAAAACTTATATGTTATGGGTTAAAAAATCAAAATTCATAAATTTATTAAAAAATTTATCATTCTTATCTGAGGAGAAGCTGTGAGATTTTACTTCAAAATTAGGAATTCAATTGAGACTGAATATCTATATGAGATATATATTTCCTCAGATTCTTTTCTTCTTACGTCTCGAAATAAATAAAAATTTCTTTGAAGGCACGCTCATCGGATAATGTTTTTCTTATTCTTTAAGCCTTTCTGCATGTAAAAAAAGATATAAGCTCAATTTGATGGTAAACTCTTTTGGTAACAATAATTCCAAACTACAATTAACAAATAATTCGGTTAAAAGAAAAAAAAAAGAGAAAATTAAAAATAGCTCCAGTTTTATTCTGAATAATTCTACTGAAAAACAACTGAATATGAAATTTAGAGAAAAGAAAATAGAACTAGAATGAGCTTGAATTTCATGAAAAATGATAGCACAAGGTAAAAAAATTCAATGGACACATGTTAACAGTATTTGGTAACTTTGTCCGATGAGCTCATATGTCGTTAGTAGGTATGTTTCGAAAACAGATAATATTACAGTTCTACGTTGAATCCTTAACTTTATAGTCATTAATTTAAAAAATTCTAATATACCACACTATTCGCTATATTCTACAGTATTCATTTAAATCTTATGATTATTGAGTAAGTAATGAAAAAGAATGTCGAATTCATTCAACTTTACATCCCGACAACTCAACGCTTCCTGAATTGCAATTCGGAAACCATTGCCTCTCAAACATCGTCTTATTCTATTATTCACCTACTTCTATCGAACAAACACACAAGGGTCAAAGAATATCAGCCCGAACGCGTTCGCAGGTTGACTGGCCGCAGACGTGTAATGCATGTCATTGTCCAGCAGGAGGGAGAGAGAGAGGCTCTTTGAGTAGTAACGCGCGCGAGAGAGAGAGAGAGAGAGAGAGAGGGGCGATCGCAAGTATTTCCGGGAGGACGTAATGTGCAATGCAAATTCCTACCTCGCTGTACTCGCTCTCTCCTTCCCCCTTCCCTTCCCTCTCTCTCTCACGAGCTCTGCACTTCCTTCGATTCGGATGGGCTTACGTCGTCTTGGAGGTATGTGAAATACGATAGCTCGCGTGCTTTGTCGAAGTAGGGCTAGTTGCTGTGCTACGCTTCTTCCGCCGCGAGCGAGTGAGCTCGAGGCCGTTGCTGCGAGGCTGAACTCGTATAGTATACCTTGTATATACATATGCCCTCGCTCTGCTGAATAAAACTGTTTATAGACATATATATATATATATACACACACACACACACACACACACATGGCACTGTCTGTGTACTGCACCATGCGGTGTATAGGTTCAAGAGGGAAAACAGCTAGCTTCACAAAATCGAATGAACCTTTGGAAGTGTAAGTAGGGGTGATGGAAATAAATTTTGACAACTCTTGACTGCCAAAACGAGGAAAGACTTTTATCGAGGGTTGCCAATGAGGAGGGTACATTTGTAGTGGTTATATGTTGTCGCTTTAGCGTTTTTAACTTATTCGAGAAGTTGTTTTTCTTGGATGCGTTTCAAAGAGCGCCTATAAGGAAGTTTTAAAATTCTTCCTACAATGCGAAACTCGGGCAAGAGTATTTCAAATAGAATCCAATACATTCAACTTCACTCGCATGAAAATATACGTAAAAATGTATTGAATGTTCATCCCATAGAACCTTGCCTGACCAAATCCGAATGTATCACTTGCGAAATTTTTCGTATATTCCTTGGCATACATATACGTTTCCCACTCGATCCTTTACAGTTGCGCGGAGATTAAAAAATTTTCACGTTGCTTTTTAAAAGTTTTCATTAGAAAAGGCACTTGATTTTTAATGGCCACACTAGCTAGACCAACTTTATGAGCAGCCTTTCATACCGTAATTAAATTGTGTCAAACGGTTGCGAGATTTCTCAAGCTTACCTTATCTTGAATGAAAAAAAAAATCGACGCTTAAATTGCTGCCGTGTGGCGAGCTAGCTTTCACAAATCCACGTATAGCGCCCGAAAACGAATTCCATGCTTCGACACTAATGAAGAGAGCTATACATTAATCCAAGATTATTCAAATAGCATGCGAATATCCTTTCCCTCGCTTTTCGATACATGCGGCTGAATGAAAATTATCGAACTCCAACGTATCGGAAATAACGACAGTGGGATAATCAAGAGGAATAAAAAAAAACCACAGGTACGTCAAGGTCCCCGAGGCTAGGTAAGTAGTCATGGATGTCGAAGAAAAGCTCGTGCTCGAGCCTGGGGCCCAAGTGCTTTTGTAGTCTAAAGTGTATCAAATGATTTTAATCGGCTATTTCTCGCCTGCAGCTCCGAAAAGGCGCTTGAATTTGAAGGCCACTTTAATTTGACGCGCGGGTCGCCAATTAGTAGTTCCGGCTTTGCTCTCTGTTTCTCTGGCTCCCTTCTTGCCTGGTCAAAGTGAGGATGTTGCTCACGTCCGTTCGCATATATATATATACACACACACACGCACGCACACACACACACGCACACACACACACACAAACACACATACAAACACACACACACACACATACAGAAAAAAGGAGAGAACCATGGCAGAGAAAGAATACATAGCTTTGAGAAAATTTTCTTCCATGGCACAAATGGACCACAGACACAAAAGCAAACTGGAAACTTCTCATTCATCAGTAATTGAATAAATAAATGGAGAAGTAAGCATTCACGCGTACACTATATATATGTATTGAGCTGAATGTACGAGTATGTGTGTAAGCATATTATGAGTGACCGATAATTGAGACCGATTGTGCTTAATCGGAATATATATTGGCCGATTCAATGCTCGTTCTCGCGTGATCCTTCTCACGGACGCGTATACATATATATATATATCTTGTGGGCGCTGAACCTCTTTATTATTTTCAATTAGTGTGGCGCGGGGTCGCGGCGATTTTCATTGGAATCCAGCCACGGAAGAATAGACGCGAGTGCGCAGTAGGTCAAAATGGCAAAGTGCCCTGTTAAATTAATAGACTGAATATTGAATTGAGTGCTCAAAGAAATTCGTAATTGATCTAATTGAATCGCTAATTGGCCGCGATACTCGAAGAATTCTCCATTCAATGTTCGCTCTCGTGGACCAGAAAAATCCCCAAACTTGTACTCTCTTTCCCTCATTATTTTTCTCTTTAAAAAAAAACCGACCAAAGGAAGTTAATCGATGTAACACTGCACTTAGATCAGCTTTTTTCCAGCCGACGGATGCTCGTTTATCGCGGCTAATCCGTTTGCCAATAAAAGTTCCTCAAAGTCCACGAAGTGTATGTGTACACCTGATGCACTCTATCCCTCGTCTACTACTTAATAAAGCTCTCGCGATTTTTCCGCTTATCTGTCAACGATAGACAAGAGAGTCCCGCGCAGCTGCGTGTATATAAGCGCGTATGACTGGTTTGCCGTGTATAGAATACGCGAAAAACGTACGCGACCGGGACTTGACATTCCAATCTGTCAGAGTCGAATATAGCCTGGTCAACAATAGCGGTCGAAGAGAATTTCAATTATTTTCATCTTGAATCACTCCCGGCACGATCGGCCTGTATATAACATGTATGCTGCTCCACCAGCGTGACATTTCGATTCGGCTGGAAAATATACCGGGAACTGACCACTTGTACTTAATTTCCTGTTCGACGAGCGTCGTATTACGTACGTGATCCCCCCTCTGTAACATAAAAAATCACTCAGTAAGTATTTTAATATTAAAGTGTGGATTGCGTTACTTTACTCATCGTGAAATATCAGAATTAATTTCAATTCATTCACTCGGTGTATTGTAATTCAACAGAGCGACGATTCCCGTTATGGAAATGAAACCTATAAACAGTTTATTGACCGCTATGTTATGCTATTGAAATTAGAGCTTCCTCTGCGAGAATGTGAGTGGGAATAAACGCGATAAGAGAATGAACTGATAACCCATGGTATCTTGCATCCCGCACGCGCAGTTTTTAAGACAGTTCAACGCAGTTTTCAGCCTAATTACAGATGCTTAAAATAATTAAATTTCTATTTGGATGCCAAGCTCGGGGTATACGTCGAAGCGATCGGTGCTGCTGCGGTGGATTCCGAGGCATGCCATTATCAGTCCTGTGGCCGCTCATTTGCGGCTCGTTTGTGGACATTCACAGAAACAGCCGCGCTGCAATATTGTGTTAGCTCGTACAATCAAAGTCGCAGCAGAAATATTTGAGTATCTTCAGAAAGCCTTTTCACGAGTGTGATATTTTATATTTGATTTTATTGTGTATGCGTTACGATTAACGACGTATTTATTTATCGACGATACTAATGGTTTATACATGATTGGAAATGAAAAGTTGGACGTATCAATTAAGAAAATAAAAGTATGACTGTTGATTGATATTGATTTATCTAAATAAAATGTATTATCAAGACTTTTCAATACAGTTTGAATACATTGTAGTACAAGTTTATTCTACTATTTCGTTCTAAAATTAATTTTATGATGTGAAGTAGAATAGATTATAAGTTATAATTCATTGGATAATTAACTATTTATCATAGGAAATTAATACTCTCATATGATAAATTAATACTCATGAACCAACGAAATGAATGAATAAATTATTGCAATAAAGTTGCGTACATATAGCTAATTTGTCTGAAATTTTACAGAAGGTTTCTTTGCTTGGAAAGGAGTTCGTTCGTTTTTTAAGCGTTTTTATCAATCGGCTTTAAATCATTTCATTTGCAAACGAAATTTATTTGATAAAACTGATTTTATTTTATTATTTTATAAATAGTAAGGAGATTCTATTGGAAAACCGTAGTGATCTAACTGCAATTAAAATATGTTATAAAAGACTACTACATTAATATGCGTGTAAAATTTGAAGTAACGTCGACGGTAAAACATTTAATGAAAGTGTTTTAGAAAATCATCCTTTTAACCTATGCCTTAGAGCAGATATGCTACGATGAACCGGAAGTAATACTGTTTATTCTCCTAAAGAATACACATAGTTGCACAAAACGACAATATAGAAGTAGAAATTTTAAGTTTTATTTTAGTTTTAAAAATATGTTGACGAGCAATCTAACAAAATATTGAATTTAAAAGAAGGTGTGCAAATTTTATTATCTTATAAATGCAACCTGTAAAATCACTAGTGTTAATTAGAAAATAAAACACTATGAAATTAAGAAAAAAATTATTAAATTACTTAATGGGAAACTTATAAAATCATTAATTGAAAGTCACCGTTTATTGAAAATTGATTTATACTACTTCTATGTATTTATCATAGTAAAAAATTCAAATTACTCATCTAAATAACTTTCTTATATGGTTAACCGATCAATTTTTTTCTGAATCTTGTATTTTTATATATTTCAAATAACAGGACAACTTTTGTAGGTTGCACTTTACAAATTAAATAAAGATAGTTCTAATATTAATGACTAACAATCGTTCTAATTACTAACATATGATTTCAGGTGTATTTTCTATATTTTATATAGATTTAATACATTATTATATACTTGATATCAAAACCTTTAGTTGACTAGGGAGTCGCAATAGAACCTCCTTAAGATTACAAAAATAAGCAAAAAGATTATGAAAGCTGTCAGTATAAAGGTTTATCTTAAACTTTGTTTCGTTAAAAGTATTAATTTGTCAGGAAATTAAGCAGACAAAAATAAAATAAGGAAGCATCTGAAAATTTTCTTTTACTTTAAATATCTTACGGCACTTTTAAACAATTTTCTTTTTTTATTTTGGATTGTTTATAATTATGTGAGAAATCAACATATTAGAATAAACAAAGCTGAAATTGAAGCTTTCTCTGTATACATTAATAATCTTTCCTGTTTGTTTTCCTCACTTTAATATATTGGCACAGCTGTACTAAAAAAAGAAGTTTAAAATTAAATAAATTGGACGACGATCTATAAAGCCCATTGGTGAAAACATTATCACGGACTTCTTTCTTTAAATCTATGTAGAGTTTCAGAGAGAAGTCGCTAACCCAAAGGTAATGAACTTTTCTTGTAAGTATACCGGATAAAATTTTCCTCTAGAAATTACCGTGAAATTCACCAAGAAAAATTACCGGTATGTATTGTTATTGCAGAACACCAGAACGTTTCCACCATGTTTTCGTGGTAAAAATTTCGGGTTTCAAAACATTCGTACTAACATTGTATATTTGTTCAAGCTTTATTTCATTACCACTCAATATTTTACTTTTTATTTGTCAAAAAACATGTAACAATGAATTTATTGTAAAGTCATTTATCTGCATTTATAGGTTAAACACACGTCCCAAACATGCTAGTTGCCGACGGCGCCAGCAGCGCTACCGACGTACTACCTTCGATATTCTTTTTACATCAGGGTAAAATTAGTATAAAAGAGAAGTAAAAATTACCGTGATAGATTGATAAAAAATCCCATAAATCCCTATAATTTTTATAATACTTATTCGCTGCAAAATTTTCTAACGTAAAATTTACCGACTGCTCCGATAAAATATAACGTACGCATATTAAACTTTTCTACTTATAGGAAATACGCGTAATAATTTTCAGAAAAAACGGTTGTGTCTCGATTGACGTGTATTTCACGGTAATTTTGACCAAAAAATTCTATTAGAAAGAAGAAAAGGAGATAGATAAATAGAGAGAGAGAGAGAGAGAGAGAGAGAGAGAGAGAGAGAGAGAGAGAGAGAGAGAGAGAGAGAGAGAGA
>JAYJLV010100167.1:0-12153 GCA_036873485.1 Torymus texanus | reverse complement strand
TAAAAATCATGAGCGCTTTTTCAGAGCGAAAATACTAATTATAAATATTAAGTACAAAATTAGTTCTTCATTTAATGAGAAATTCTGAGTTAATTTTAGTAACTATAATCATTGTCAAAATAAAAATAAAAGATTAATTAATTCATATTTTTTAGGCTATTATGGCGACCACTGTGGAAGTCCGAACTTTTCTATTCGTTTCACCTGTGCATTCAGATCCATTTGAACTTTCTTTCTCATGTAGAAAATTGGGCTATCACGAATAACGAAAAGAAAATAATTCTATTAGAAAATATTCTAAGTCAGTTAATGAAGAAGTAAATTAAAAAACAAATAGTTACCTTGTACAAATAACTTCTTGAGAAAATGAATCCTCCTTTTTTGTTTTCTATCTTTTTCTATCATAGTGAAGATTCAATCTGTGTAAATTAATACTTTTAAATAAAAGTTACTTATCATTGTTAAATAATATTTTGTACAGTATTTACAATATTTAATACAAATTTATACGAAGACATATATGTCATTTTAATTTTCAATCAATCTTCATTAGTTTCACTATTATTATCGGATGTTTCTTCCTCTTCCGAATTTTCTCCGCTCCCCAAAAATGTTTCTTCCACGAATCCAATTGGAGGAAAGCTAATTTTCGGTATGCAATGATTAATGGAAAATCTTTGTACATCAGATACCTCTTCTTCAGGTTTATACATTTTAACTCTTGGAAGTGGAATTGGAGTACGATTTTTGCTTTTTTCCATAGTGTTTACCTCTTCAGTTTCGGCTATAATTCTGTTTTCTAAAATTGGTGGTGGTGGTGGTGGTGGTGGTGGAGGTGGAGGTGGCTGTGATTTTGGTTGTAATTTATCTTCTAGTTGTCGAGGTAATGATGGAAGAGATTTATTTTTTTCGTCAAGTGTGTCTATAAAAATCATTTAAATAATATTATCTGTTAAGTAAAATCATTAATTATTGAAATTATTATTATTAATAAGTAATAAAATTCTATACATACTTTGTTCAATTTTATTATCACAAGATTCTTTATGCATTTTATTATACATGCGTTTGAGAGCTTTTAATTCTCTTTCAGTCATAGACTTTTGTTTGTCTATTAAAGCTTCTTTCAATTCACTCATGAAGTGTTTTTCCAACAATTTATCAAGTCTAAAATTTTGAACAACACTTGCATCACTTATTTCATACAATGGTTTTAAGTATTCTTCTTTTATATACTCTTCAAATACTTCATCTTCTATTTCTGGTTCTTTGTCAATCACAATAACAGTTCTATTATCATTAGCTGGAAATAAATTTTCTTTTTCATTTTCTGTTTTTGAATCATTGACTTGTTTATGTTGTGCTTTTGCAATTAGTAGACTGCTAAATTCTGCAAAACTTCTGGCGTTTTCAATTTGTTTGTATGCTTCATTCATTTTTTCTGTAATAGACTCAATTAACTGGAAGTTATTTTCATCTTTTTCAGGTAGTGCATCAATTACTTCTAAAATGGATGTAACTTCTTTAAATGCTTCTTGAATTTTCTGAGATGTTAAATCTAAATGGATATATGTGTCCTGCCATTTAGAGTTTGGAATACCCCTGTATAAAATGATTTAAATTAGTTATTAAAATAAATTCAACCATAGTTTTTTTTAATTTTTTTTATAGAGAACATACTTGAATACTCTACGAATAGGTTCAATTTCACATAATTGATACTCTTGTAAAGTTTTTATCATTTTGGAACAATAACCACTAAGTATTTGAGTTAAATGGTCTATTATTTGTGGAAGATTTATTTCCATGATTTGAAAAACTGTCTTATCAACCTGGCTATTATAAGAATTTGCCATAATAAACATCAATTCAGATTGGACAAGAACAAACATATAGTATAAATTCTGAAAGATAGAGCATTGATACCATTAATTTATTATAAAATATAAACCAGAGCTAGCTTACTTTTATTTTTTCATAATTGGAGTTATCATATTTTTCATTTTCATCAGTAATTTTTGTCAATTGGCAGTTAATACGTAATGAATATGGTAAAACTTTTAGAATTTCACTAGCATATTGATAATAAATCACTGACAAATTTTCAAAAATTTCTGTGATTTGTTCTTTTAATGATGCAGCAATAGTATATTTTTCATGCCCCAGTATTCTAAAAGAAAAAAAAAAATAAGAATATTTAACTTTTTGTAAATACTGGTTAATACAAAAATTATCTGAATACAAACATACTTTGACTTTTCATGCACTTCAGCCGTTATAGACTTTTTTTTATAAGTCCGTCTTAAAATTTTTAAGCCCTGCTTAATAAGATTGTGCAATTCTTTTTGTAACTCAACAAAGTTATTTAGACTTTTTATGGTTTTCCAATGCTTAAACTTTTTATAAATGGAAAATCCACATAATGTAGATGCTATAAAACTAGTTGTAATAGATTTCTTTTTTAAAACCAGCATACAAACTGCAGTAGCAGTTGAACCAATAAATTGAAGCCAACCAAAATACTTTCTGTAACAATATTGCAAATAATTTTGATAAATCATTAGATATTAAGTAGAAAACAAGTTTTACTTAAAATGCATCACTCTCACCCAAATTGGGTTATGGGTTGGTCAATAAGAAATTCATTTATTGTTTCGGCATGGTCATCCAGTAGTATATTAGATTTTAAAATTATTTCCAATTGTTTTCTTTTTAATTCATCATTCTAAAAGTTAATACAAATATTATATTCAATATTTTATTCAATAAAGTTGATTAAATAATCAATAATCATTACCTGCAATAGATAATGGCAGATTGAATTTATTTTAATATTTAAACTTTCTTCATTACTTTGGTTATCCTGCAAAGTAAAAAACAATCAGTATACAACAGTTGTAGAAATTGACAAATTAATTATTTATGGGTTTGAAGTTTGCATCGTTGAAGTGCAACGAAACTTTAGAAAATTTTTATTTTTAGTTTTATACGTTAGATTTTGAATTTTCTCATGTGTTTAACATTTTATAGCATAACCCAACATCCAAATAAAGATTTCGCTGTACCGTGCAAATTTTTAGCTGTTTTATTTATTTGTGAGAAATTATTTCGTTGTGTCCCAACGTTGTAAACTTCAGACCCATAATTATTTAGTGTTCTTTATTTTAACCGTTGATAGATCTGGTAGTAAGGAATTATATTCTTTTACTTTTGGTATAGAACTAAAATTGGTATATCCCATATTAGTTAAAGCCTGATGTAATTCACTCCCCTATAAAAGAAATGTAAATCTTATAATGATGAATAAATTTTTTAACTTAAAATTTAACAAATTATTTAAGTTTATAAGCTCTTAAAAAAAGTTTAATTACTAAGAATTCTGATTACACATACTTCTAAAACAACATCTTCTTCTTCATCTTGTAACAAAATTAAATTTTCATTGGACATTATTATTTTATTATTAATTAAGGTTATATCACGTCTTGAAAAATATTTAATCAATTAGAATTTTTATATTGTTGAACACTTTATCGAATATTTATAAGGCTAAATTTAACTATGGCCATCCAAAGTTTTTCAGTTTTACAAATTATTTTTAGAAACATTATTTTAATCGTAAATATTTTAAATGTGTTTATATTACATTGTTACGTTTTATAAGTAGTCCACGTGTTGGCCGTTGGACCAGCCATGGATTATTTCTTCGAGATATCGAACGACAGGACAAGATATACGAGTGACTCACTCGCGCGGGTCATTTGAAGTTATTGTGCGAGCATTAAAATGTTCTCTCAGCACGTAAATTTTATAATGAATCATGGAAATAATAACGCAATTCTAATTTTAAAAGGATCTTGTGATAACCTCTTAAAATCTTTTATATATTCTAGTTTAAAAGTCAGTAAAGTTTTTAAGATACAAAAGTAAAAATACAGTTTAGGCAACGGGGAGCGAACATAGACTGGCTATATTCTCCTTCGCAAAAAAAGTTCTTTACTCTTTTAGGTGTTAAAAGGGATGCAAGAGCCTCCACCCTCGCATTGTTTATTGACTCAGTCAGAGAGAAAGAGAGAGAGTGAAAGGGGGGGGGAGGAAAGTGAGGGATTGCGTGGGCGAGAAAGGTTGAGACCGGTAAGAGATAGATGGCGATGGTCTGGACTGTTCGGGATCGATCGCAGGATCATGGATCGCGGAAGCTGGATGGGAGATGGCGTGAAATGTACGCTTTTGGATTTTGAGATCCAGGTGCGAGAACGGCTAATGTAGGTTTCTGTATCAGGGTCTTGTTTTATTTGTATTTACGGTTGTTGGATTCAAAAGGCATATATATATAATGATGTTCAACGCCATAATTTATAAAACTCTTTAAAATAAGAATTTATACTATATACTAATATTAAATCGGTTCTATAGAAAATATTACAGATTTTAGACAAATAAATCACTCCTATATTAACACAATCTCTCTCGTTGTTATCTATATTCTGGATCATCTGAAGAAACAAGAAGCAAGTTGATGTATGTTAGTAGTAAGTACGAATAGAAGTCCAGTGTGCGCGAAGTAAAGGCGCGCGTATACTTAAATTGTTTGCAATTTGCGAATTTTAGGCAAAAAAACATGAAGATAGATATTTTTACGTAACAAAATTTTTCCAGATTTTTTTTGTACGAGTTCTTTCTGCTACTTTGTTGATGTTTGCCAAAAGTATCCCAAGATAAAAAATTGAAAAAAATCAAGCAAAAATATATATAAACAAAGATAGTGTTATGAATTATTGAAGGAAATACCATCTTTACGATATTAGTATATTGTTCAAGAAAACACTCGAGTTTACTCAAATTCTATCAGTCGTCTATACATTTTACGCGCACCCTCCTGTAGTACATACAATGGCCACACACAGACGTCAGATGCACTACGTCGAATCAACCTGTCCCGCTCTCCCCATTAATCCTCGTCACCTCGTCGCGACGTGCAGCCGGCGCCAAGAATCACCCGCGGCGAGCGCGACCTTGTAGCCTATGTGTGTATCTATACGTATACATGACTGATTCTATAGATAATTTTTCACTTACGTCTCGAAAAAAATTAAAAAAATTTTTTTTCTTGTTCTTTAGGCTGTTTTTAAATGTAAAAAATAATATGTAGAGATTCGATGGAATAACTTACTTTTTTTCTGACAATAATTCATTTTTTAAGAAATGATTCAAGATAGTTCTAGTCTGATCATCCTGAATCATTCCTCAAAATAACTCAACTTTGAAAAAAGAAAATGGAAGTAACGAGTAAGAGGTTTTTGAATCATTTTTCAGAATTGTTTATTCTTTTAAAAGTTACGGAGTTTGAAATTGAGATTATAAATTCCCTGAAAATAGGATCAAAGAATGGAAATTTTCATCCATATATATATATCAATTTATCAATTTTCTTGAGATGTAAATGGAAAATTATAGTAGAATCACTCATATATATATATATATACACACACGCGCGGCTCAATATTAGCGAATCGCTGGCGTCGATCGTGAAAGTGTTGGTATGTCGCTTGCGCTATGTGATGATCAACCTTTTTGCATCAGGTGTGATATATAGAATGATACGTATAGAAGCAAATCAATCGTTTTACATATTTATTTATGTTTTGTGGAAGTGAAATGCGCGCCTGTGTATGTCGGATTAGAGAGTGCAAGAGAAACAATTGTATAAGGGAATTAAGGTTTGCTTTTCTGATTTTTAATCATATAAATTCTATAATCATAAATATTATAAATTCTTACATAAAAAAAAATTATTTCGACTATTTGATATTGACTTCAATCAAATACGCATCATCTCGATCAAGTAAATTTTCCTCCAAAACAAACCACCATCATCTTCTTTTCTTTCTAAAGAAAAAACTTTGCCGCCCCATTCATCTTCATACAATTTCACGGTGACGCTTTTCGCTATGTGAAAAAAGCTCACGACGCATGCAACGACTGCCGATATAAGCCGATTAGGCTAGCGTAAACGGACGATTAATGCTGCAAAGAGGCGCTCACTCGCTCGCGAGACAAATTGCTCGCGCTTCCGCGTTATATTCGCGCGCCGTTGCGACTTTTTCCGAATTAGAAACGCGAAAGTATGTATATATAAGAAAGCAGTGTGTAGGTATAATCGCGTTTGCGAGAAAAAGATATACTCGTATATTATAAGTGTATAGTTATAGCAATAGAAATATTGAACTTGTGCTGTGCTATTTTTGTCTGTTAACACGATTTTTATTTTTTAAACGGTAACTTTAATGATTCTAGTAGATAATTTTGCTAATATATCGTTTTAGCAGTAATAAACATTACTAGAAGAGATCTGAACAAAGAGGTTACTCTGGACAAAACGAAAGTTGGTCGGAATTCTGATACCCTAATCAGCCATAGCTTGTTGTCTACTCTTACACTTTGCCTTGCCTTATTTGCGAATACAGTTTGCTTTACTTATTCATAACAGCTTTTCCCTTCTAAATCATTTCTTTTCACTTTTTTATTCAATGGTTTTTGAGCATATATTAAATACATTCCGTCTCATATGAGATCTCATAATATATAAAATTTTAGATGAGATCTACTGTTTGAAATTCTCATATGAGATCTCATATAATCTTTTCACGTGGGTTAACATTTCATACATCACAGTTACGGATTGAAGTATAATATTAATATTTTATAACGATATGGTAATCCTAAGAGTAAATAACATGTAATAAATAATCTAACGGGGTTGACGATAGTTAAGTTTTGGCGATTGAGGTATTGCTATGGGCTGCGCCTTAAATGGTACAAATTTTTCAGAATTTTTTTCTAAATGCACATCGTGATTTCGTAATTTCTGTAATATTAAATACAAAATTTTAAATTTCAAAAATTTTTAATGAAAATGAATCTGTAATGACTTATAATTATACCGTGTACCTTGATAAACTCTCGCGCCTATTCAAATGCAAATCTCCCGCGCTGCGCGGACTCACGCGACTCCCACAGGCAACTCGGCCGGCCCGAGGGGATATAGGCCCGCGTTATCGCTTACCCTGGTGGCTTCTTTTTCTGTCTAAATATCTACCTTTTATAGATGGTCGTTAATGTTTTCAGTTCGCGATAGCGGCAATTATCTTTTTTGTCTCTCTGACACAACTCTTTGGTCTGTTGTATTTTCTGCACCAGTTTCTTTTTCCCAATTTTTTCCCGATTCTGTTTCACTTTTGCTCTTAACGCTGTTATGAGTTTTGGTGGTTTGATACGTGGTGCGGGCACCTTGAATACTGGTTGTCATATTTTCCATTAAAAATATTGAAATTCAAAGATTAAAATAGTACTTTTCGATACTACTGCAATAAATATGATTCTTAATCGTCTACTAATGATTCCTGGTATATGATTTCCTAGTGACTGTGAACAAAACAGTTCACTATTCGTGCTGCAAGAATTGCAGACATAGAGACGTGACAATTAGTATTTTCAATATTAGTCCTAAATTCTACCACTGGATGGAAATTCCATTTTTTCATATTTATTCCATAATAAATAGACTCGCAAACGACTTTAATGTGGGAATGAATTTAGTTTTTTATTATTTTCGAATTTATTGATCTTCTTAAAGATAATATTACTCTGTGGATTTTAGGGATTATCGTTGCAGAATTATTCTATAAAAAAAAGGTGTGTTAATAAGTACTTAGATCGAAATTTTTGTAGGGGCACGTCGCGTGTCAATATTATTTTGTACGTTAGCAGTGTGTCCATTATAAGACCGTTCCAATATATTAAGAATAGCGATTTTTCCTTTTTTATATGAGGATCATTTTTCGCTACAAGCAATATTTACCAATTTAAAACTGAAAAATGACTAAAATCGACGATTTGCGATTATAACATGATAGGATTTGACTTTAAACAGCACCGTTTAATACAAAAATTGTAAATAATAATAAGACAAAACATTTCCTGCCTGTGTTGCTGTTCATCGCGCAGAAGAGATTTCACAGTTAACAAATAATTTTGAACTATATAGGAATTAGATTATCAGTAAAAATATCACCCTAAAATATCTCCCTAAAAAAAAAAGAAACATCAAAGCGAATCGACCACAACTCCTTTCGGCATTGTTCCTTAGACGCTCATATGGCGTAGCTCATAGCACCGCGGGAGTCGATGTTACGGCGGCCGGCATTTAAACTGCATTGTTGGCGCGTCACGAGAGAAGAAAAAAAGCTACCAGTGACGCTTTAATCGCCGTACAATGATTCGATTATCATCCCCTATAAGTACTTCCTTTCTGACGTCGACGTGTAATTTCGCTCGAGACTCACAGTGTACACACGTATACTCTTCAACGGCCGACGTACCGAGGTTTACAGTATGTTTTTTTTTTTTTTTTTTCGTTATCACGATGACTGCGGTGGTGGTATGTCTGTAGCAGATTATTATTTTGATTGACATTAGAGCCGTAGAGATATTTTATATTTTATTCAAAAAGATACATAATCAGCAGTCGCGTAAAAAAGTTCGACGAGATTCGTTCCCTCAGGAAAGCCATCCATCGGAATGCATGACACATCGCACCGTCCTAATCCTCGACGCCGTCTATCATCACGGATCCAGTTCTCTCTCTCTCTCTTTCACTCATATACAATTACGCAACGCTTGCGACCTTGGCGGATGATATGCTTCGGCCTTGGGTTGTCGTGGCTGTTTGCGGGCGCAATGCGCCGTACTGGGATTATATAGTTCTTTGCGCACAGCCTGGGTGTCTTGGTTGTCCAGTGATATGTCATGGGAGGGCGCGTGTACAGAAACCCAATGACGAAAGAAACGTGGAAAACATGATTTTATAATGAAATATGCTATGCGTATATATCAGATGGTTCATGGTGGCCTTCGAGGCCCTAAACATATATATCCAAACTTCAAGTATATATACAACCAGTATGACGTATGTATATATATACAGTCATGGGTACATACAGATAGGCGAGAAAAAATTAATGAGATGATGCTAAAAATCGAAGAAATTTAATCTTATAGACTCGTTGTGTGAAAAAATGATTGAAAGAACTTTCTTATATTTATAAGGAAAAAAAAATACAGCTTCAATATTTTCATAAGGCACATGCAAGTTGTTCGTCGGGGACAGTAATTGATGGGCGCGCTCGTTGATAGATCTCGCAGGTGCTTTCGGATTATACGATACAGCGATGCTGTAATTCCGTCGCGATGCTGTTTAGATGGTGTTATTAATTGGGATTGTAAGGATTTTCTCGGGATATTAATAATTAACGAGGGGATTATGTTGTCGTTGCTATACGGTAATGGATGAATAGTGAAAACTAGTTAAGTTTTGGTAATATTCGTCGATGGAAATTTGTTGTTTTGTAAAATTATATTCTGCTTAATTATATCTTCTATTCACAGGTCTTATAAATTATCTTTTAATATTTTATTAGCAAATATTAATTGGGATGCGTTTTTCATAAATATTTTATATAAGTTCAGCTATTCGATAGTTCTAATAAATTATCATGTCACATTTTTAAAGATGCCATTCGAATTGAACGTTGTAGATACTCGTCCTAGGAAAAACTTGACTTTCCCAAATTGTTCAGCTCGCCAAAGTTAATTGAAACCATGAGCTAAGGTGGCACCTAATCGATTCACCATTGCATCATTCGTGCGAAATCCCATTCGCCTCCTGCACGTATTCAATTAAAAAACCCCGAAATTTGTGCTCGCACGCGTAACTGGGTCATTTCCGTCTGCGTTTTCACCGCGAGTCTAATTGCAGCGTGATTAAGAGCGAGAGAGAAATTTACACAACATTTGCACGTGAGTATAGGCAAACAATGACGCCGTGACTTTTGAATGTACAGATACGTCGAGACGTTTAATGATTGTCGAAAGTATGCGTGCGTATGTGTGTTCGCATTTGGATGTGAGAGGAAATTTAACATGTCAATTTTTTGGGATGCATACCTTTATATTATGCTTTATCATCCAGGATGATCGATGTTACGAAATTCGGGGTTTGATTGGTCGAGCTTTAACGTGTTATGTATAGGGTATACTTTGAGAAAAGTAATATTTTAAGTGTTATTTATCTTTAAAAGTAAAGAGCTTGCAGGATGAAACAAATTAAGTTTTCACTCCTTAAGGGCAACGTAGAATTGTTGTATCTGGCGCCAATAGCGACGTAATCTTTTCATTGGTTTTCCGGTTTTACCACTATTAAATGCATTTACGTTAAAATTAATTTTACACTGCACTTATGTCAGTGAAGTACTGAAGAAAAAGGACTTTGCCGAATATTACCACTTCTTATTGTCAATGCATATAATTACTTATAGACAATCCATGATTTCGCGATCGATAATGCAAAATCAATAACCGCACAGTGCCGCCCCCTCGCTCTCGTGATGAATCTTATTCATCTCTCTGTCCTCCTCTCCCCTCTATTTCTCTCGCTCTCTCTGCGTCTCTTTCTCTCTTCGACACGCGTCGCGCGAGAATCGGGATCGTAATTAGACAAGCTCACGTGATAATTCTCACTAAATTTTTCTCAGTATATATAGGTTTCGAGTTCACTCGAGGTAATTATGCAAATTCCTGTAGTTCCGTGTTTTTCGATTAATTAACTGTCGATGGGTTTAGAAAGCGCTGTGATTTCGGTGAGTTTATTTGGTTATAAAGGGGGTATATAGTGTGAGTAGTTTTATAAACTATATGATTTCGAATTTATCGATCGACATTCTACATATGAAATTGACCAACATAAATTAATAAATTAGGCTAAAAATACTAAATTCAACTTTAGAGCGTTACTAATTACGTCGTTTTGCACAAACTCCCACTCAAAAAGTAAATACGCCGTTGAAATTAACAAACCTGTGTGTGTGTGTGTGTGTGTGTGTGTGTATTATATAGCCCTTTTCTATATGTGCACATTTGTACATATAGAACACATGGGTGAACACATAGAAAGATGCATCAGACTTACCCCCCGCCGCTTTTATACGGCAAAAATTATCGTACGACGTTTTGGATTTAGGATTTACGGACTAGGAAGCACACCTCGCATAGCAGCTTCGATGGCCAATAATGAGAGAAAGTCGGTGCTTCGATCATTGCATCGCTTTATCGGCGTCCCGTGTGCGTAGATAACGTTCTATTTTTTTTATTTCAAGGCGATGAAAAAGTATTTGGCGGTTTTTGGAATTGTTATGAATAGGAGTACGTATAGGAATGAAATTATACGCGTTGGCTAGTTTAAAAATGTCATTGTTGAATACGAATACATATTATGTGTTCAAATCATTTTTTTAATAACAAAGGTAATTAATGAAATAATGTGTAATAAGTAAATGTGGGTTTCACATCTTGTAAAAAGCTGATACACTACTGTTGGGGTTAAAAAGAATATCTGTTCCGTGTATTTACGACTTTTAGTGATAAATAAAAGGCATTAATTAATACTTATAAAATTATGGTAAGAAAGCACATTATTTTGTACGCGAACACTATGCAGTGACTAAAAAAGTCATTACAACCATTTATTTATATTTATTATTTGAAAGAATGCCTATATCGAAACTAGCGCAAAACCGCACGTAGTACCTAATATACAACCTGCGCGCGCAATTTGTATTCAACGCACAAGCGCGCGTGCAACGACGAGGTTCTGACAACGCTGCTGCAGTATCTGTAAGAATTATTATTCAACGCTTGAGGAAGATCAAAGAATCGTCATCGGGAATTCGCTTGATCACTGCGGCGTGTGCGTGTATATACGGATGGAGATAAATAAATAGAGGTCTGAGAGAGAAAGAGAGAGAGAGAACCGTTGTTATCTCAGTTCGATGTTTAATGTGTAAATAAGTGTTGGGGTGTCAGGAGAGCCGCATATTTAGTGGCTAAATATCCATTGTTGTTTGAATAATAATCGCATTATCTGTTTATTTTTGGTTGTAAAATAGTTTGAAAATTACTCTTTAACGAAGGGGATCTTTTATTATTAAAAATGCAATTTATTATTTCCACGATCCACTCAATATACACGGTGTCCAAAAAGTCTGGAAACACACGAATAATTCTCATGATTAAATACTTTTCAAAAATTTGAAGGTC
>JAYJLV010100166.1:0-19804 GCA_036873485.1 Torymus texanus | reverse complement strand
TCTCCGAAGGTATAATATATTATAGGATTGCAATAATAAAAACATTACTTGTTTTTAATCTTCTCATGCATACCTGGCTATATACGTACGTTTATCCAAAGGAAAGGAATAATAAAGTTAATCGCCAAGCCAGGCATCGTGACTCGTGCTTTGTGAAATAATTTGCAGAGTTTAAAAATAAAAATTAATACGTGCTATTCTTAGATACATATTTTCGCGGTACGTGTTGTTTTTACAAATCGCGCTAAATCTAAAACAAGAATGACGAATCGAAGAATCGCGTATAACAAGCGTTCATTAAATAGTTAAACATAATATTGACAGTTGATTCATCCATAAGTGACATTCTTTAATAGTTTCCGCTTTGAATGAAATATTACTGAAGGACGTAAAAAATATGAAGAGCATATCAAATTTCAATCGTTCAATCGATCCATAATCAAATAAATTATCGAAATATTCATTCGCCATACCTCATTTCAAATTCATTAAAAATTCATTCGAACATCAACCTCAATCTCAATTTAAACTGTCCATTATTCACGTACAACCACAATAATCCATAACCAACCCAACGTTCCTACCACTCCACACCAACCATCACTATAATACCACGCAAAAAGCATCTCTAATATTCGCAAAAGCTCTCTTCTACCCTCACTTCTCACTAAAAAACGCGCGTCAAGAAGACCACCACCTCTATACCACTATACTACGGCACCGTGATGTAGAAGAAAAAGAGGCGCGTGCTCACGCGCAGGGTATAAAATCCACACAACACGAGATACGATTTTCCGCGACATTAACGCTGCGGGCGGCCCCAAAAAAAAAAAAACGAGGGTGACGGGTGCGGTCGAAAGAGAGAAAAAGCCGACGCTGAGAGAGTGAGAGAAAAGAATGTACCTCTTGACACAGGTGAAATTGAACACAGGCGAGAGTGAAAAAGAGAGGAAGAAGTGTACGCGCGAACAACGATCAGTCAAAAGTTTTGACGGAAAGCAGCTGTAGACGATTGCAAGAGCGCTAGCTCGCACTAGTTTTGGGGCCAGCGGTTGGTCGCGTCGTGTGAGTTTGTGTGTGTATTAGGTGCGTATGTGGAGTGCACGGTTTTTCTGTGTTACAACGTTAGGATTTTGGAAATGATGAGGTTGCGGGAACTGTTTTTTGTGTTTTAGTGAAGTTGTGAGTAAATTAAGTGTATATATGGCTACTTCTGAATTTGAGTGATTCGATGTGTTCTTGGTAAACGACAAATTCAATTGCGAAATTTATATACATATAATAGTAAGAATTTATATCCATTTAAATTAATTCAAAATTTTCAAACCATCAAAAAACTAATTCTTATACGTACATTCAAAAACACCTCCTATACAAAATAGCCCACCCAGCCATTCACAATCCCCCGACAATATCTCAATCATCAGAATATCCTCTTCCCTCATCCATTCCTCCTCAACGAAGTTACAGCTATCTGCTTCAAAATTGCAACCAACTCCGTTCCCTTCTATACATGCACTGCACATCACACGTTTCTCTCTCTCTCTCTCTCAGTACTACACACTCACTCAGCAAACGTAACCACGGGTACAAAGATATCTCTATATATACCTATATATATATAGGAAACCGGTGCACGCGCGTTTATACGAGCTCCTCGCGCGAAAATGCCGGGCCTCGTTTTGTGCCTCGCACGTGCGCACGCTTGCGAGAGATACACACACACACACACACATGTATATATACGAAAACGCACAGACGTGAAAAAAGACGAGAGGAACCGAGAGCAACGCGAGCTTTTTAAGTGCCTCCGGCCGCGTGTTCCTCTTTCGCGCTCTCGCGTGTACGAGAGCTATTGTCATCGCGACCGAGTTCGCGCTTCTCTTTTTTTTTACATCTCTCTCTCTCTTTCCCTTTAGAGTATATGTGTGACGAAAGGAGAGAGAGAGAGATACACGTTGGATATATATGTATGCATGCATGCATGCATGCATTATATATTTTTATAGGTGTGCGTAGTGTCGGGTGGGCGCGCCGCGAGCGCTTTTCGAGTGGCTCGTAAAAAACTTGGCTATGCTGCTGCTGCTGCTGCGTCGTCGTTGTGTGTATGTGTATGTGTCGACCTTAAACGCCTCTCGCGGCCTGTGCCCGACTCTGCGGCTTTTGTTATACTCGCGAGCGCGCGCTTGTGCTCTCGCTCTCTGGTCCCCGGGGATTTGGGGGAAAAGTGATCGATGTTGCGTTTTGCGCGCGCTCTCGCTTGCTCGCTCGACGGACGGACGGAAAGTCGAGAGGGTAAAAAGTTAGGCGCGAGAGGTGTGTATGTGTGTATATATATATATATATATAGGTAGGTGCTGGGTGAGGAATTATATGTTGGTGGTGTGAGGTAGGATATTGGGTTTTTAAGTAGTTGTGGTAATGTATAATAGTTTCGTTGCAAATTTTTTTAATTCGAGCTTTTTTTAGGGATAATAAGTTGCAGATTTTGTAATGCCAATGTTTTATTTGACCGTCAGAAATATGTATACAAGTATGTACAGATAATATATAGATGAATGTTTACTGCAGTCAAATATCAAAATAATAAAAGGAAAAAAAAAACATTAAGATGGATTATTTAGAATCTTATTCTTTGGACCACTGTGTTTTACATCAGACAGTTACATATAGCGAAAGCCTACTTTCAATTTACAAGTATGAACAAAATTTGTGAATAATTATCGTACATGTGAGAAGACAACCTTGCAAAATTAGTACCCACATATATGTGTATTTCAGTTATTTATATTAAAAATTTATTATCTTATATTACTAAAAAATGTACATCATATTTTAGTACAAAAGCGCACTAATTTTTCGACATATTTTCAGCTCGTCCCGCTATTACTCAAAACAGTACTATAATTATTCACAATTTTTTTCTCCTCTACTTTAACGCAAAAACAAGGGTAACCCCCCTTCCCCTTACTAATTATAACCACCGAAAAATTTTCACAACACCCATTACCTACTATCACGATCAACCACGCCAGCTTCACTCTCGTAGTTCACGCACCTAATGATTTACATATCCCGGCGCCGTTAAAAGTCTTCTCTATTTCCTGGCCGGCGCATTAAGCGCGATAAGCGCGACCACCGCTGCCACGTTTATTTAATAAAACTCGTGCTCTGCGCATCAGTTAAAGTACATTCCTAGGCGAGAGTAAAAAAACAAAAAAAAAAAAAGAACAGGATGGCCAGAAAAATTTTTTAATCTCGCGTGCATTTCCCTTTCCATACCGGGTAGAGGGGCAATATGTTTCATTGCCGTAGCGGAAATTACGCGAAATTATACGTATAAGAGAGGGAGAGAGAGAGAGCGGGAGGATGAAACGCTACTTCAATTGTCGATGTCTCCCCGGTACGCGCACGAGAGAGAGAGAGAGAGAGAGAGAGAGAGAGAGACGAAGAAGAGACACGGTGATATTGCGAGGAACAGAGAGAGAGAGAATGAGAGGAAGAGTGTAGATGTAAGGAGACGGCGGCGAGTAAACAGCCGTGCATCCTCGAGTAATGAAAATGCAGAGAGACGCGTCGCGCGTATAGTGAAGAGAATATACCTTCGAGCGTATACAGGAGGAAAAACATTTTAAGAGAAGAGAACCACCGCGCTCACCTCCGGCGTAATTAATGCTTTATTTTGGCACGTCAGAAAGAGAGAGAGAGAGAGAGTGAGAGAGAGAACGATGGATGCCTCGATAAATCTTCGTTTAAGAGAGTTCGTACTTCGCGCGCTTTTGTTTTTGTTGAATTTCAAATTTAGCCGCGCGTATATACTACGCTCTTCTACTGCACATTCATTTTTTAAAGTTTATAACAGAGTGGGAAGAGTGCGAGTGATTAATTTTACAAGAAGAAGGATATGCAAAAGGTAGAATTTTCAATTTTTTCGCCCGCGATGCAACTCTGATATAGCAAAGTTTTGTACTTTATATATGTATATAATATGCATATATAGCTTTTCTTTCTTCTCAAATGGAAGAGATGCGTATCGACGCGACCTCCGTAGCTTGCGGGTTCGTTGCAAGATGCGCTCGAATTGAATTAGCATCCAGCGGTCTTAAATTGTTTCGGTAAAAGGTTCTTTAAGTGAACGGAGACCCCGGAGGTCACATATATAAGCAGTATATACATATATTTAAAAAAAGCATTTAGTTTTTATTCGAAGTCTCGAAGTATATAACTCGTCGTTTAATTTTTTTTCAAACTCATTACAATTGTAATAATGTATGTATACGCTTCGAGGTGTATATAAATAACTAGTAACGACAAAAGCAGTAATTACAGTAACGTATAAACAAAATACCCTCGCTAATTCCAGAGGTCGAGCTTCTTTTCTTCACATCCTATATATACACCATTCCACTCACAATATCCATCCAAGATCGCATCATCGGCGTATAGCAAAACGACTCTCGTTTATCTCGCTCATGGAATTACACGTGCATGCATACATGAGGCAGCAACAGCAGCAACACGCGAGACAACAGCGCATGGCTGATGTCGTACTAAATATTTCTAGGTCTTCTCATCCGCGCTGATTTGCGTGCTGTTACTCTCTACTAGTATGTATATATACTTAGAACACTAAATCGTCTAATTTATTTTCTCTTTCTCTCTGTATCACAGGTGGAGTATGGTCCCAGTGTCGTACCGGCTATGTGCTGGGAACTCATACGCGAATTTGTCCAGGGTTTCATTGGACCTATCGCATCTAATCAAGTACCCCAATCATTACAGGTAAGGATATTAACAGATATAATTTGTTTTTGTTTTTTTTCTATTTTCTTTTTCTTATAAAAATTGACGCTTTAGTTGTAATCGTATAGAGTGCGTTTTAAAGCGCATGTATTCTTATATACGAGTGTAGCTGCTTTTTTGTTTGTATGCAGGGGATGAGTGAATATTATTTTTCTGCTTCGCCGGCGTAAGAAAATGTTACATCCCGCCCCCTACGCGCTCGTACATATAAATGACGACCTACATAAATTTACACGTATAACATGCGCGCGTGTGCTATTTTCATTTTCTCTCGGTTTTTATTTCCTTCACTTTTTTTTCTTTCACTGTCGCGTTGAACTTGACTATTCCGCTTTGTGAAGCACTCGAAGAAGATGTAATGTTTAAGTTTTCGAAAAAGTTATTATTACAGGTGAGAAAAAAAGAAAACGTTAACAACGTGGTTTTCCTAATGAATATTGTATGATAATGAAGCGCGGTTGAAGTGAGTCTCGAAATATATATACCCATTTACGGTGGTAGAGCGATTTTTTTTTGAAGACGCGCCTGTGCATGTCCAGAAATACATTTTACGCTCGCCGCAACCTCCATAAATTCCCTATGGATTTTATATCTACTTACCTTTATTGATGTCTACATAAATTTACGCAAGGGTCGTGGTGCATACGATATATATATATATATATATATATATATATAGGTACGCGCGATGCTTTAACGGGGTGACAAAACTTTTTCGAAAATCAATAAGGAAACGCGAGACGTGCGAGACGTACGCAATAATATATATTTTACGCGCGCGCTGTCGTGCGTCAAAATGAGCTTTCGAGTGACAGTTTATTTTGACGAGTCGTTGTGGCAAGATTTTTTGTTTTTTGTTAAAAGGTTTTAATTTTTGTTGTAGAACCGTATGAACGAAGTTTACCAACCTATGGATACTATTCATCAGTACTTGGATCACTTTGGACAATATAGGAAATCTACTGGAGTTATCTAAATGCCTGGATTCGCCGTTACGTTGTCTTCTAAAACGCTGGTTTTCGTTCCTTATTTTTCATTTTTTTTATTTTTACTCTTAGAGATGATACTCAGCTACGAGTTGTATATTTTACCCATTTTAATCATTGTGACGGTTGGTGTGATGAGAAAATCTTTAAAAAGAGAGAACATTCGACATAATAAAAATATATTTTATAGCATTTTTATGCAATACTGGTTTTAGTTTTTAAATACTGTTCAACTCAGAAAAATACATTGATAAGTAAGTTCAATCTTTTGCTTTCATCGTTTATTTGATTTATATTATCATATATAAAATTAATATTTTATTGTGAAAATGCATTTAAAATTTTTTTAAATAATAATAAAAATACGATATGGAACTGAAAACTTCCTGAATTTCTATAGATTTTCTCACACGATAGAATTAATCGAGATTTTTTGAGAATAATTATAACTGTAAAGATGTATTTGTAATAATGATATGGAAATTGTCTGACCTATAACGATGAACTTCAATATTGTAATCTTGTAAACTTTTACTGCGATTTTCGCAGCAACAACTATATTTTACTAACAATAAATTTTTTGTAGCAAACATCGAATGTATTTTTACCGATTGCTGTGCATGCGGTGCTATGTAGCTCCATCTACCAGCAACTCGGCCAAGCCTTCCAAGTACTTTACCCGTTGAGTCGATTATATTTTACCTTTCTATTCGAAATAAAGCCATTATCTTTGCAATGATAGTGCAAGTCGTTTAATAATCTTTTACGAACAAAACTACGGCTAAACTTTACAATTATTATCATTGATCATTTTATCCAACGATTAGTTACAGTAATTACTTTCCTTAGCATAAATTTTTTGTTTACCTATATATAACATTCGTTTGGAAAAAAACTTACTACGCTTAACAACCAACTTACCAAGTTTAAAAAAATCATAAGCATTTGTCCAGTAAAAAAGAAAACTTTGCAACAGGAAAATTTCAAGTTTTCTTAGACAAACATCATGTCATACTCATATACTCTACGGGTACACACAGACGTTTCACGTTTTTGGTCACTCCGCGTATTACCATCAAATTACATGCAAGCTCGTCAATATTTATAAAGCGCGCCGTGGTGAATTGGCATTTTTTATCACCTCGCTCGACTTAGGCGTCACATATATACTCTCGTCTAACGCATTCTTTTAAAATTCACACACTCGACTAAGAAACAACATCAGAATCGACGTCTACACAATTCAAAACTTTGCAATATATACGTTGTATAACCAATTTTCGCGAGCATCGTTTAGATTACTAATAGCGAAATAAGATTGCGCTTTTTTCTGCATTGAGAGCTGCTAATGACTGCGGTAAAAAAAAGTTGAAAGCAAATTATTGCAGACTCGCATACGTGTATGTATATATACGCAGTACTTTCGAGACAAAAAACAAAACCTGTCAGCCTTGGAAAGAATTTTCTCTCTCTTTCTTTCTTTTCAAAGTATTATAAGCGTCGAGCGTTAAAACACACGCTAAGACAAGAGCTCCAAACCGATCGGAACGCGCGGGGTCAAAGATCAACGTTTCCCGGTGTATAAATTAAAACACACGCGTACACGAGCTATACTACTTATATATCGTACGAAAAGGAGTCGCAATGGGGGGAAAAACGAAAGCTTACGTGAAATGAACGAAATATTCGTTTAAGATATATAGACTAGCGAGGTTCACTCTGGTTCTATATATGTGTTGTGTAGATGGAAAACCGGAATTCCGGAGAAAAATGCGAGTAAGATCGTTAAGAATATACATCTAGAAAACTAGTTTTGTATATCTGGTGTGCCGGCGATAATCGAGAAACGTTAGATATTATTTTTCACATCTTTTTTAATTGTTGATGAAGAAGTCGCGAACTTCCTGCTTGGATTCGAGATAGATGTAGGATTAGCTTAGCTTACAGGTATAGTTGTAGGGGAACGATGCTGAGTTAAAGAGATATTTGACTACCGTTAGGATCGAAGGTTTCAAAACGGAGGGGAAATGCAGGAGTAAAGAAGGAATTACGTAATGTAGTGGAGTATCTGGTTTTGATACTTAAATGACGCGTTTGAATATTCTAAAAATTATTAGTCAATGTTCATCTATTAACGTATTATATTTTTGCATCAATATAACTCATGATACACCGTTTTATAAAAGTACACAATTTTACTTTACAAGTACGGTCTTATATCCTTGAAAGTTCAATTGCTTTAACGTTTTTGTTTATATTAAGACGTGTATGCAATTTATATCGAAATTTCAAAAATAAACGATTTGTATTTGTCGTTTTAATGACTTCGAATGTACAAAGATAACTATTAATGTCATGATGTATGAAGAGATAATTTGCAGTCTACGTTGAATACCGTTAGAATCGTAAAATGCTTTTTCGGTCGAGGAGAACTATGTATGATTATTAAAAAAAAATTTCACAATAACGACGTAGCGCATAGCTATTTCTTTCAAACCATCAATTTAGTCATATTACCTATTACGTTATCTAACAAATTCCCAACAAATCCTTTTGTTATCAATACTCAGGGATAAACTAAAATGGAAAAAATGGTCCAACCGTAATAATACCCAATTGCTCCAAATTTATGCATCGCACCGTAATTACAAAGCTCCTTATGCGTATTCAAAAAGTAATCGTGCCACTTATATATACCAATACCCATCATACACATATATAGCCACTAATCAGGATGCCTCGAATTTTTTCCTCTTTCCCCTCGCGCGTACGTCTCTCATTAATACACCTCAGCCGTAAGTAGTAGTATACGAGTGCTACTCTCTTATATACACCGAGCGTAAAATATCCACGCTGCACGGGTTCACCGCGGTGGCGCCGTCATTCGAGGAACGCGGCAAACACGAGTTCAGTATAGGCACATACAGCGGCTGGACTCTGCGTGGAACGGACGGAGACAGTTACGACGACACTGTGCGTCCTTTCCTCGAGCTTTCAGTACCAGAAAATCACACACCCCCCACCATGGAGGTAAAAGCTTTTTATCAATATGTATATATAGAGAGAGAGCTGTTATTACTGCGGTAATGAGGAGATTGATTTGAATTTGATATTTGTTTGTTGCAGCTGGAGATCGAGGTAGTGTCGGCGCGCGGTTCGAAGAGCATCGCCACTGTGACGGTGAGTAAGCGGAATTATGTATACACACACGTAGAGTTGGAGCAGCCGCGAGGGGCTTCTCGCGCCGGGGTTTTCTTCTGCTTGAACGATTTTTTAGATTGTTTACGGGGTTCTGGAACACGAGACTTGAGTGTTTTCTGTTATGAAATTCGAATGTTTTGATTGTCATTTGGGTTGTGAGCTGTTAAGTGGCTTCATATGTGGCACAAGTGGATAATTGCGCCCTTCGCGTACAGAGAGAGAGAGAGAGAGAGAGAGAGTGGTAGTTGAAAATTATGGAAGTAAAGTTTATACTGGGTTTATTTTAGGGAAGCTCGACCACGACGATAGGTGAGATCAAAAAGCAGCTACACAGCCTGAAGAAGGCACCTTATCCAGG
The DNA here is from genome assembly GCA_036873485.1 of Torymus texanus. Lineage (NCBI taxonomy): Eukaryota > Metazoa > Arthropoda > Insecta > Hymenoptera > Torymidae > Torymus > Torymus texanus. Next base: position 10,456 of record JAYJLV010100166.1, on the reverse strand, counting down.
TAGGCAGTGCCTACGACAGGAGCCCAAAGGCAAAGCTCTCTCAGATTCGGAGACAGTCAAGAGCTTAGGACTCAAGTACGGCAATGCCAAATTGTACTACAAGGACCTGGGTCCGCAGATTGGCTGGAAGACAGTCTTTCTTGCTGAGTATGCTGGACCCCTGTTTGTATACCTATGGCTATACCAGAGGCCATGGCTGTTCTATGGAGATGTTGTAGCCAAAATGGACACAGTCGCTCAGTAAGAAGAAGTTTTACTAATTTTATTGTCTTATTTGCATAACTTACAATTGCTAATTGTGCCTGTGAATACTTCTCTTGCAGCTGGGGAGCAGCGTGCTGGTCTATTCACTATCTTAAGCGACTGTTAGAAACGTTATTTGTTCATCGATTTAGTCATGCCACTATGCCATTAAGGAATTTGTTTAAGAATTGTTCATATTACTGGCTATTTACTATGTATGTAGCGTATCATGTCAATCACCCCTTATACACACCACCAACCAATACAAGGTTCCTTATTGGAGCAACATTATTCTTCCTGTGTGAATTGGGTAATGTGAGCATTCACTTGGCATTGAGGAATCTAAGACCACCAGGAACTACAATAAGGAAGATTCCAGTTCCAACTAGTAATCCATTCACAGCTCTGTTCAGTCTTGTTTCTTGCCCTAATTATACATATGAAATTGGCAGCTGGATTGGTTTTACTATTATGACTCAGTGCCTTCCAGGTAAATCATTACGCATATTCATTAATATTAGTGATCACAAAAATTTAAATGTTAGAAATTCTGTACATTCTAAAAACAGTGTCAAATTAGTAGTTAACTTTTTTCATTTTTTCACCACTGTCTTTTTAATTCAAATAGCAAAAAAAAAAGAATTACTTATGCATACAAAAAGTTTTGAATAAGAAATTTTTATTTTACAAATAATAAATTACAATACTTATGTTTGTTAACCTCTCACAAAATGTGTTGTATAAATATTTATATAAATTTATTTATTTAATTAAATAATTCAAAACATTCAGTTGATTCATGAATATTATAATTTTTATTTACATTTAAATTTACTCATTATAAAAATAAAAAATGCAATTCTTTTTAAATTAACAATATTTTTTTTTATTTTCAGCTGGTTTGTTTATGTTAGCGGGAGCCTACCAAATGGCTGTGTGGGCTCTGGGGAAACACAAACTGTACAAAAAGGAGTTCCCTGACTACCCCAAGAACCGAAAAGCTATCATTCCATTCGTTTTGTAAATAAAAGAAAAAAAACGAGCATTCCTAGTGATAAATTTTCTGAACACAAAGACTATCAAAGAAAATTGGTACAAAGCCATGGTGTCGTGCATTTTGTTTTGTTTTGTTAACATTTGTACTGTCTGAATAAAAAATGTTTTTTGAGGTAAAAAAAAAATACATGCTCATTCAAATGTATATAATAACAATTATTCGAGCAGTTTTCAGGTACTGTCTTTCTCTGGAATCCTGGAAATCAGCTTATCGACATCCCGCTTTAGAATAACAATTATTCGTTGGCACTCTAAAATCTGCGTCTTGTAACTCTCGTCAATTTCTGCGCTACCGTCGCGTGTCAACTCAGTTGTAGCCGCAGCAAGTCCAGATTCTCGGTCTTTGAACAAACTCTCCATATCCTCGATATGTTTCTGCGACGACCTCAGCTCATCTCTCAAAGCATGTAATTCTGACAACAGCATAATATTTTCTTCTAGTACTTTATCAAATTTGTGATCAACACCGCTTTGTGTTAGTTGCTTCTGCAACAGACTAATTGTTTTCTCAAGATGTTCTCTCTGTTTCATAAATTCACACTGGGCATCTAGATCTGCCTGATAATTTCGCAAGAATTGCTCGTTGTCACTGTATTTGTGATACAGCTTGATAATGGCGCTTTTCAGTGCGTTGGGCTCTTGAATGAGACCCGCTGCATCAAGTAATTCGATGCGAATTTTCCTCAGCAGCTGCTGGCAATGCTTACGTCTCCTCGTCTCCTTTTGAGTTTCTCGTCTCGAGGCACTGAGTTTCTCCTGCAACTCGTATATCTTCAGCTCCAAGTTCTGATTAACCTTGTTCAAACCCAACAATTCCGTCTCCATATCTGCAATCTTGCCCTTCAACTCAACTATTTCTTCATCTCGCGGTTCTATCTGAGCTTGCAATTCGCTTATACGGTGGTTCAACACGAACTTTGTCTTCTGCAACTCCTCGTTAGCTCTCTCAAGCTCTTCTATATTCCTCTGCTTATCAAGAATCGTCGAATCCCTATCCGCTAACTCTAACTTCACGTTTGCCAAATCCTTCTCTAATTCCTCCTTTCGACTCTTCAACTGTGCGTATTCATCCTTCAAATTGCTTAGTTGCCATTTTAGATCTTCAACGTCTTTTTGGCTGATGGCATGCTTATTTCTTAAGACACCAGCTTCACCTTTTAATTTCAGGACAAGTTGTCGTTCCTCGCACAGCTGCGTTTCGTAGTTCGTTCGCAGCTCTATAATCTCACGATCAGCATCATCCTCGATCTGTTCTTTAATGATCTCATGTATACGTACTTGCTGGGCCATCTCCTCATGCGATTCTTGTAGTTGTAAGTCTTTTTCGCGGAGACGAGCATCATATTTGGCAATAGTCGCCTCTAATAGAAAAAAATGAATTATAATTTTTATTTTATGTCAACAAATTTTAAAAATCAATAGTAATTTAAAACAGCACTCGATAAGTCAGAATGCGTCTCATATTAAAACATTTTCTTCAAACAATTCTTGAAATATTTATATTAGAATAATAATAATATGTACATATAAGACAAAGAACTCAGTATCGCTCACCCAACTCAGTCTTGCTCTGATTCGCCAAATCTGCAAGTTTACTCTCGTACTCTTCCCTCATCGCATTATTCCTCTCCTCGAACGCATGGTACTTATCATACTCGGTAATCAATTTCGCATCATAGCTAATCTCCATCTGCCGCATGGCCTCTTCATGCTCCGCTTTCGTCTTTGCGATCTCCACGTTAATACTATTGATCTCGTTCGTGTGATCCTCTTCCAATTTGTCAATCTGATCGCGCAGCTCTTCGATCGCCTCGCAGTAGCTCTGATGGATCTCGCGTACTTTATCGTTGTTTTGTAATGTAATCTGACGCATCTTGTAGGCCTGCTCGGTCTCGAGTTCCTTTATGCGGGTGTTAAGGTCCTTTATATACTGGACTTTGTCGCCCAGGTCATCGCGACTGATAAGAATCTGATCGAGGTGGAGGAGATCACGACTAATAGCTGATTTACCATCCTCGTAAGTGATGCGCCAGAAACAGATGGTACCGTCGATGCCCGTTGTGATGAGGACTGTCTCGTCGAATGTTAGGACCATCTGAAAGAATATAGTATAGATTTATTAAGAATGCTTTGAGCGGTACTGCAAAAAGAATAATAAATGTATTACTTGCGAAATATCGGAGATGTGAATATGATACTCGCTGAATTCAATAGGTTCTTGAAGAGGACATTTCAACGAAGCTACAAATCCGCCCGGATATGTTACAAACATCACCGAGTCGTCTTTTCCCATTACCATACTACTCGGTTCCATGCCTGATACACCATATGTACGGATCTCCTATAAACAGAATTAATTCAATCTCACGAAAGAAATCTTTATCCTATATATCATTAAGTTTTCAAATTACCAAGCTCTCCTTTATCTCGTGAATTCGGTGATCACTGGAAATACAATATGACGTCACACCATCGAATGACAAAACGATTCCATGCAACGATACACCTTTCAAAACAACTTCAGATGTTCTGGTACCAGTCTTCATGTCCCACTCATAAATTGCACCTTCCGAGCCGATACTTACGAGTTTAGCGTCTTCTTGTGACCATGCTATTCCTTGAATCTTCTCAGTGTGGCCTTGAATTACGTGATTATACATCAAATACATCCAAAGTAAAAAAAGTTACATTCTGCATGTAGATTTTTCGTTTGGCGTTTAATTTTAAGTTGGACAATAAGATTTTCCCAGACATTGAATTACCACGCAATTACACTGAGTTAAATTTTTCCAAACGTCATAAAAGATTGTAAACAATTTATCAAATATAGTTTTTTAAATACTCGCTTACCCGACTTACTGGTTATCAACTAAGTCGTTTAGTTATTATGCTACGACTGAGGATGTCGGAACGTACGTAGAATTCTAAACTTATATCGGCATTCTAGTATTTTATCGAATCCTCACTAGGAATTTTTATGATTTTTGGCAGAAGTTTTGTAAAACTTAATTGCCCGGAAAACCTCATTACCCAACCTTATATTATAAGCTGTGTCAAGCGAAAACTTTAAATATAAATTGTAAATGATGTATAATATCTTATTACTTATGAACGATCTTTCCAATATAAACAGTTATAATACCTTTTAATACAAAACTGATGTTAAAATCCATCGTCGAAAAGACCTGAATAATATTGCCATTAACCGCCGCGAACAAGTGTCCGCCATAACTGAACGCGGCTATTTTGCAACTCCTTATCCCAAACTCCCTCATCGGTATAAAATCATCGATCAGTATACTCATGAACCTCAGCTTATCACTGAATCCAATAAGACAAAAAAGCCCCATTGGATGCAAGACCACACACGAGATATCCTCCAGATACTGCTTCACCATTATCAAATTCTCTGTTTCGTAATCCCACATCCTGACGCTTCTATCGATCTCACCGAACGTGAGAACTTGCGATTTCCACGTGCACGCCGAGATCCCACCAATAGAACCGTGATGCAAATGATGACCTATCACGTCGACCACCTGAGGTTCCGGATCTGACTTCAAATCCGGGCCCCAAAGTGTCGCACAGAACAGCTGCGACCAGCCGGTAGTAATGAGTAACTTATCGGTACTCTGGTTCGCACTGATCGTGTTCACGCGGTAGAGATCGTGACTCTCAACGCTGGATACTTGAGACGGGATGCTGTAAATATTCCGCTTTGAGTATTTATGCTGGCCGTCTTTCTCAAACACCACAATTGTGCCGTAACCCAAAGCGAAAGCGAACCCTTTGCTAAAGGACGTTAGGCAGAGGATTTCCTGCCGAGACTCTTCGTCATCGTTCATAGTCGTTTGGGAGGGATTTGTCATGACGAACTCCTCGCGACTCTTGAAATTCATGAACGCGCATTCGGACATCTTATAGATGTTCTTTAAATCTCCGTTCTCAAGAAAAAAGATTCTTCCATCCGATGTCCCTGCCAATAGCCGATCGCCATTCAGCCAAGCAAGAGATGTGATCACAAGGTTATCAGCCTTTGCGAATCCATAAGGTCGCCACAAGGTTTCCGATACCGTGAGGAACTTGAACACCTGGTTACCACCTACAGCCATGATTCCTGTGTCAGACGGGTTGCAGGATACGAGTGTTACTTTTGAGGCTGGATTCTGCGCGTTTCCCAACTCCATGCTCGACTCCACCTTGCCCTTCTCCCAATTGTAGAACAGCATCGTCTGCGTCTCGTTCGTTATAGCCGCAATGTACTTACTATCGAAGGTGAAGCACATACAAGAGAAGCCGGTGACGCCTGCACCATCGCCTGGGATACCAAGTAGTTTCTTGCGTTTCAGAGTGTTGAGGTCGTAGATGGACAGCAGTGGTTTGTCGCCAATTTCGCATAATGCCGCGTATCTCCTAGAAATTAAATGTTCAGTATTAAAAGTTCAATTTTTTAAATGAAAAACGTTAAAAAATTAATAATTATACCTATTTGTTTGCAAAAACCCCCCCAAAAAAAACGAATGAAAATCAACTCACTTGTTGGGCGTGATGGTCATCAGATTGATCTTGTACTTGTCGGGTAAACGGACCAGCCGCTGCCGGAACTGCGAGAAATTGTGCACCGCCAAGGCATTGCCGACGAGGTAGACGACTTCGTCGTCGGTGACGAAGTGCGCGTTCCCCTCGACATCGGTGCGTAAGCCGTAAAGCACGCGGGTTTGCAGCCGCGACATTGACGTCATTGTTTATTGTTAAATAACAAGAAGCGATTAGGTTGGATTTTGGAGTTAGAGTAGCGTGCGGTGGTCGAGGTCCTATTGCTTGTTTGTGCATTTCCTTGACGACGAATGGTCGGTTATGCCCACGTGTTTGATTCATTATTTGTTGACGTTTTATGTTTTCGAGGTAGGAAAAATTTTGTTAAAGTTACTGTACCTACTGCATGAAATACGTGATAATACGTAAATAAGAATTTTTGCGTAACTTGACGTCTGTCATTAATAACATGTTGTTATTTTTTACATCTAGGAATTTTATTATAATGAATATCTGTATATATAAAAAAGTATTCTATACCAAGTAACCGAAGTGTTGATCTGACCATATTATAATTATGACCTGCAAGCTGCAAATCTATATTGACTGAAGTTTCTTAATTTCACGACAGCAATAATAAAAATAGAATCACTTGGAATTGCTCGATCTTTCTTGCCATTAATTTTTTATGATACTAAATATTAATTTAAATTATTTTAACTTTTCTATATTATTATTATAACTGTACTCGAGAATTATACTATAAAATAAAATATATACTCAGTTAATTCTATAAGGTTCGTAATATTTTATTTGAATTTCACGGTACATCGGTAATTTCGAGTATTTAACGGGTCAGTAATGGTTATGTTACACGCGCGCAGTATTGCAGTACACTCTCCATTCACCGACGACGCCGGTTCGTGTGATTTTTTCACGCACGTGGTAAGCAGGTGTTTAAATGTCAGTATATGCTCACTCGCTCCGACGAGTAAGAAGTTAAAAACCTTTAATTATGAAATGGTGACTTTACGACAACCGCATTAAAAATATCACGAGATTCGGAGAATGCTACCGCGAGACAACTCGGAGTCTCTATACTCCGTACGAGGTTACTCTACAAGCAAGTGTTTACATATCAGTGTGCACGTTTACTCTGCATACCGCATGAGAGCAGGATTTAAAAAAAAGTGTTCTCGTATATATCTTTAGTTGTGGCTAAATTGTAAATAACATAGTTACTAATAAAACGAAAAATCAAGTTCTGCAACAATTAAGTTATGCTTATGTTCAAAACAATAAGCTTAACCTCTAATCAGCGCATGCGGAAGCATCGTGATCATATTTTGTACAATTGTATGAGAAGGACATTAATTTTAACTTAGCAATGGAGGTTGACTCAAGCCTTTTGGATCTTTGCAAGATATGCAGTGGACCATGTGATGCTTATGAAAATCAGGCACTGTTATGTGAGGGAGAATGTGAACGAAGCATACATTTGAGGTGTTTAAAAAATGGGCCACCTAGCAGTATGATTGGAGATATATTCTTTGATTTGCAGTGTACAGAATGTTATGATGAGGAGATAGTAGTTCGACAGAAATTACCATGGCTTACAACTGTCATGTTGACATTGTACAACTTAAGAGGGAAATCGAGTGGATTAAGCAGAAGAGGATATTTTCATTGGAAATCAGATATAAGTACATTCGTAAATAACAATTGGGATCAGTTATTTACAAGATCAGTGTAAGTTTTTACTGTGTCACATTTGAATAAGTAGTTATATTCAACAATTTAAAAATAAATGTTATTTTTATTTATTATTTTAGGAAAAGAAAAAAGAATTGGGTTGGTACAATATCTGGAACATTGTCACATTATAGTGGAATATTTTTTCAATCAGGAACAAGTGAACTCGGGGATCAAGGATGGTGGAAACTCATAGATAATGATCCTCCTGAAATTCTAGTCGAAAAATGTAAGTTTTGTGAATTTATATCTATTTTTAAAAGAATATAATTTAAATGTTGTATTAAAAAAAGGAATTTGATTAATTTTAAATGTCTAGATAACAGATTGTTAGAACAAAAAAAGCAGAATTCAGCAAAACTTAAAGGGAAACCTGTTGACAGTCCAAAATCAGAATCAAATTTATCTGGAGAAGACGAAAATAGTAATGGAAATGAAAACTGTCGTAATAATAAAATACAATCTATTACAAATATTAATCCTGAACCTCAAATAATTAAGGAAGTTCCTAAAAGTATTGACACTCATGAAGAGTTTAAAGGTAATTCATTTACACTTATATTCAAAAACTGATAGATTCTTAGTCATTACTAAAAATTATATTTATTTTACAGATTTCTTAGATTTAGATATAGACCTATCAAATATTGAAGATGATTTTCCATCATTCAATGGAAATGGTGGTGGAGGACTACCTTTTGAAGTGTGTAGCCAACTATCAGATGCATTTATATCTGAGTGTTTTAAAATTGAACCAGAAGAATTTAAGGAAGAACCTTCTGATATATCAATGACAGAAACTTCTCAAGAAACTTCTCAAGAAGCTTCTCAAGAAACTGAGAAAACTGAAAGTGAGAAAACGGAAAGTGGAAAAAATGAAGAAATTGATGAAAATAATAAACCTGCTGAATTGCCACCACCAGTCCCCTCTCTTTTCCGTAAACCATCTTCAAGGCCATGGCCATGGGATGAATCTATTAAATTCAACCCAGGTAATATTTTGTTAATTGATTATTAATAAAATACATATTTCCTTCCATTTTTTAACGCTTTATTTTATAGATGATGTTAGACCTATGATGAGTGAGCGAGAAGAAGAATTTAAGCTTCAAAAAATTGAACAATATAAACATCTACTTGATACAGCTCCACCTTCTGTGAGAAGACTATATAGAAAATTGGCTGTTAGAAAACTTAAGCGGCAATATGGTTTACCAATCTTTAACATTGATACATTTGGTAAAGATTCAGAACAGAAAATGTTACATGTTAGAAAAGGCAATGCTGTTTTAGACCGTTTTATCTCCAAAGATAGAAGCGTTTGCTTTGAACAGAGACTGCAAGGCCACTGTGAACCAACTTCTGTGCATAGTCCATATACAAATAGATTGTTAAAACCTTTTATTAGAAGAGATACAACAAGCCATCCACTGTGGATGAAAGTTATGTGTGAATTGTTAACAAAAGTAAATGGAAAAACACCTGGATGGAAACCCAAACGCTTACATCCTATTGACTATTCTTATATTAGACCACAACATATTCCAGCAGTCAACAGTCTTTGTTCTCAGTTTTTTTGGCCAGGAGTTGATTGTAAGTATAATTTGTTTTCTACATTGAATACAAAGCTTACTCTTTGAGAAAGCAAAAATTATAACTTTGAGTATTTAAAAAAAGTATTATAAATATATACACTTTCTGAAATATCATTTTAAGTTTATTTCTAAAAAGGCTTGATTATTTCAGTTTTTTTTATTTAGTATCAAGTTCAAATTCTAAATACATTTTTATAATATATTTATTTTTTTTATAGTGACAGAATGCCTGCAATACCCAGATTTTACATGTGTAGTCCTGTATAAAAAGGTGGTAATTGGCTTTGCCACAATGGTTCCAGATGTAGGCTACAATGAAGCATACATTTCGTTTCTCTTGGTACGCCCTGAGTGGAGAGGGGCTGGCATTGGTAAATTTATGCTTTATCATCTGATTCAGACTTGCATGGGCAAGGACATTACACTCCACGTATCTGCCTCTAATCCTGCCATTATTTTGTATAACAAATTTGGATTCAAGCAGGAGGAATTCGTGCAAGACTTTTACGACAAGTACATACCACCGTCTTCTAAAGAAAGCAAACACGCCTTGTTTTTACGATTAAGCAGATGACGTTTCATAATATTTATGAAACTATATGTAATATATGTTGAAAAAAATTTTTTATTTATTTTAGTTATTTTTTTAAAAAACGAAACAATATACGATTCATATATTTTATATCTATGTGTAGTTATACTTTTTTACTTTAATTTTGATATTAAATATTTTGTGTTAAATACAAAACTTTTAATGCTGCAGTTTTCACTTAAAAAATTTAACCCCAATCCATAAACAAAATTCCTAAACTAAATTATTCATGACAGAATTCTACAATTAAAAATTTAACAACTTTTAATTGATTTCATACATTACCCCATCCATAAGTATTCCACAGACCGCATTTTATTATCAACGCTAAATTAAACTGCATTCAATAATGTTACAAAATTGATCAATTTTATTGCAAGTACTATCATATAAAAATAGTTTTAGTTATAACACAAAATCCCAGTAGAAAGAAGGTTATTTATAATAATAGTATTAACAATTATTTTCTGAGAATTATGTAGTTTTCAAAGAGGCATTTTTAGGCACGACCTCCCCGGGAGGGCCTTATATATTCACCAGAATAAAAATGATGTTGGATTATCTCGATGAATTTTCAATGAATCGTCACGAAATTTTGCCAAAATATTTGTCTAATTGTAAGGAAGGTCCAGTTTCAATTCCAGAGATATCCATAAAAAAACATGAAAATACCAGTAAATAT
>JAYJLV010100155.1:0-12153 GCA_036873485.1 Torymus texanus | reverse complement strand
TATTTCTACTATATTGCACCTGTACATATGCGCTATATTGGCCCCATATGTGCAATGTAAATGATTTTTACGCGGGTGAAAAACTAATTAGAAATCCCATAGTCGGTCACAAAATCTCCAACATTCCTAATCGCATACATATGTATGTATATTAATCCAAACATCTAATATTTTTTCAATAACAAGCTATTACTTGTACCCCCTATATACATAAAAAAATCACAGACTAAGTCTCTCCCATCTCTCCTCGCGATATCATTCCAATTATTCGATTACCACCCTATCCTACAGCAACATATCCTCAAACCCTTATAACACACCAGACCTTCCTACTGTATCTCTTTCTCTCTCTTGTACGGTGAGAAAAGTAGACCAGAATCGCAAAATCGTGCGCCCATCTAAATTTATGCGAAAAGGTGTCCCCCCAGCAGCAGCAACAGCAGCACACGGCCAACTATTAGTTCTCCAACTCCTCCGCGCGTGGCGTGGCGTCGTGGCCAAAGAGTGTGCGCCTGTATCTGAGATAGCCAGGCGCGATAAACTCTCGCGGGCTTGGTGCGCAAGTCCTCCTGGCGAACAATACGGAAAGCCAGGAATCGTGGAATACGAGCGTTTCGTTTTAAAGGGGAAGATGAGGGGAGGGGAAGGACGTACGTGGCATTCCGCATTTTCATCCGGTTGCTCGTTGGTAGAGTTGCTGCGAATACCTAGTGTCGTTATTGTTTTGTATTTTTTCGTAGTCTTGTACCGTTAGGTAATGTAAAATTTGATGGCTATCGTAATGGCTTGACAAATAGTTTTTGTCCTTTCTAGTTATCACTTATCAGGCTAAAATCACGATCAGCTCCAAAAAGCACATCAGCTTTTGATGTGAATAAAAGACTCCCTCAAAAACTGCCACTTTCGTTATAACCTCCCTAACGATCCAATAAAGACTCAGCTTAAAAACCTCCATCAGACACCGCGTCGCCTACAAATTGAAACAAACAGACAACCTTCCACACCGCGTGCACGTATCCAGCGTACTTAAACTCCCCCTCTGTCATCACAGAAAAACCGTCAAACGATCTTTGCCGATCGTCACGGCGCAGTACATTACGTCTCTATAACCCTCGGCGCACTTCTCTCCTTTTTATCCTGCGGCTCCTTCAAATCGAATAAACGCCTAATAAAGTCAAAACGCGTTCGCCCGCGCCGCCGCCTCCGCACACAAGTTCTTCGTTTCTTTAGCGCATGCCTTACGGAGATGCCGCGCATAGCGGAGAAGAGGAGGAGGAACGACGGAGACACGCTAAACACGTTCTATCGCGCCTGCGCGCGCGCCACGGCGTGAGAGATCATCGATGACGATAAGATAGCGAGCGAGGGGCGACACGAGCGCGCAAGCGCGAAACGATAATGCACCAAGCGCGCGACGCTGCATATGGGGCACGAAGAGAGAGAGAGAGAGAGAGAGAGAGAGAGAGAGAGAGAGAGAGAGAGAGAGAGAGAGAGAGAGAGAGAGAGAGAGAGTACGATGCCTTATAGGAGAAGTGCCGCTGTGTGTGTACTTTTCGAGAGTGTTGCGGTCATCTGCGCGAGCATCCGGTTTGTTGTGTAGGTGTGAGATGAGTGGCTAAAAATCGGTAAGATCGGACGAGGTTTCGGTGGATGCTAATGAATGGCCGGGGAAATTGTTGCGTCGTTGTTAGAGCTATGAATATAAAGTGCCGAGGAGTGACGTTGGTTGTGTTGTTGATAGAACCTCTGATAGAACAGGGAAGATTCTGGTGTTGGTTATTTTTGGTACGTTTATTTGGAGGATTGAATGGAATCATTGTTTTGCAATTCAAATGGGACGACCGTTGCTGAAAAATCCAAGTCCATAATTTAAAGCGATGGTTATCAGCTGCGTTTTCGATAAATATTGATAGAGCTATAGACTATGGAGATATAATGGCTGATAAACATCGACGGCAGTTATATTTTCCATCTGCGCCATATTACTTATCAATGTAAGTTAGACAATTTCATATCGGGCCGATTCAATAACAAAATTGGTACTTGCAAAATGAAACCTGATCGTCCACCTGTAGACTCGAGCGGCGATCCTCCAGCAAATTACCATCAATCATTGAAAAATAGTAATTGATAACAATGAGATCCGTGTTTCTTCTACAAATAACACGGCACGCATCCCCGACGACGAGGCACAGCAACAAGAACACTGAGACCGCATCGCTATGAGGAAAAGAGAGAGAGAGAGAGAGAGAGAGAGAGAGAAAGAGAAACCAAACAGCCGTCATGTAGACGATCGGCAGCGAAGATATAGGGAATATGACAGAGAATAAAGAAACACCGAGAGACGTCTGGGGGGAGTTCCGGTTTGGCTGGTTTTTCCGCGGCCCGCGGCGGCGCACTTGCTACCGTAGTTGGTTGGAGTGCGCATGCGCGTATGTGTATGCGTGTGTACAAGAGCGATGATACGTATAGCAGCGGTGGCAACGGGTGCGCCGTAATCGCCAGCTATTTATTGAATTACATCGAGGGCATAATGGACAATTTAATTACGATGAGATGTCCTCGTTATGGCGGTCATTTCGTAATTGCCGAAGATGGCTTTAGCATGATTGCGGGTAATGATTATGATCTGTGAACTGGTGTTTTCAAGTGATGAAGGGTACTGCTACTGTTGCCGGTGGTAAGTTGGCAGTGCTGAGGTTGTGATTATATAGCTGAGAGCTGGTAATGTAGGCAAATGGCGCGAAGTGTATTATTATTCGTCAATAATTGTATTGCATTAGTTACTCAACAGTAATAAGTAGCCTAAGTTATATTTATGTAGTAAAGGAATTCAGGAAAATCATATTCATCATCAAGTAGTATAATAACACAATTCAAGGATTCCTGTATTGTTGGATAAACGCGTATTTGAATGTATTCTAAAGCCATAATGACCATAGTGTCGAACCCTACCGAGGTTACAGTACACAGTAGCTCAATTTCTTATCATAAACGTTCGACAGACAACCTTAAGCGTACAAATTTCCATACCCTATCAACCGATTCATCTCCCTACAACAATACAGCGCTTCTCTCCTTCAAACACTACAGCTCAACCCTACAGCCTACCATCGAACCGACATCACGGTACAAAGGTACACATATACCGGTAATTCACGAGTCAACGTAAAAAGCGCAAGATTCGCGCCACGAGGAGCAAAAGTCTGCCCCGCAGCACCAACCTATCCTAAAAAAAAAATAAGCTCCTAAGAAAACTCTCTCTCTCTCTCGGCACAATCGGATCAAGATAGAGCTCCACGGGTGCATTTTTCGTCGATAATGCTGTGCGCGCACGCGCGGTCGTGTCGCATTAACGAATGCGCGCTGCCTGCGCTTGCAGCGTATCCAGGAAACGTCAACGCGCGGCGTGTGCATAGAGAGAGAGAGAGAGAGGAGACCCTTGAGTTTGCATAGCATCATAGGCGACTCTGCTGCAACAGCACGACGACGACGACGACGACGACGAGGGAGCTACCGGTTGACCACTTGTGCGCCTCGCCTGCGAGAGAGAGAGGGAGAATTCCACAGATGCAAATTCGTTGGGTAGAAAGAGAGGGAGAGAGAGAGAGAGGCTATCGTCGGATCGTGAGCTTACCTCTATCTCTTCGCTGGTGCTGGATTGTCGAGAGAGGAGAGAGAGGGAAAGAGGGAGATCTTTTTCTTATTCGCAGCGTTGGGCTTACGAACCGGCTCCTGTCGCGGAGAAGGAGAGATTTTTTTTCGTGAGAATAGGGAGGAGGGAGGCATTCGCGAGGCGAATTTATTTTTTAATGTTCTCGGGATTTATTGTTGCGGGGGTGAATTCATTAGCATGAGAGGATGAGAACGTGGTTCGTTGGGTAAGAATGGTTGGGAATTAGTTTGTTTTTGATTGATCAAGGTATGAAGGTCAAAGCATGAATTTATCGATATGTTGTTGTTATATCAAATGTTTAAAAAAATATAATTTATGGATTGTTTACTGAATCTAAGGATATTCCAAGAAAAATTCGTTGTCATTATATAATCTATATAATCATTGAATTTACGTATACTAGTAATAAGAGTATGTTTTCTTGGAGTTTCCTTTATAACGGTTCATGGTTGTATTTAAATCTAGGTCAAATATCAACATCATGCTACGAACTTGTTCTTTCAGTCAGCACCATATTAAAAACAAAATTACGATAAAAGATTTTAAACAATCGAAAAAAATCATTAAACTCAATTCATGAAATAATTACCAATTCAACAATACATGAAAATACTCGAGACACACCATCCGTACAAGCATTTTGACCACTTAAGACCATAATTTCCATCATCTCACCTCCCCGACGGCCATCCATGACCCTGTACACCGTCATCGTAACTCGCGGCTCCGCCCGTACACGACGCACACGTTCCACTACTGCTGCGCAAACGAATATATGCAAACCGCAGCGGGTCCGGTATATATGCATACGACGCGGGGGTCGCAGGTCCCCAACGGTCATGCCGCCGTAAATCATACTTTGTTTCTCGCTTCTTTTTCACCGATCGTCGTCGTCGTCTAGGTCTCCTTGAATTTTTTCCAAGCCTCGCGGCTTCGAGGAATATTTAATTTCGGAGCGGGATGCTCTCGAGGTTTCCGTTGTGCAGGGATGCAGTCGTGAGCGCAGCGTTTGGGAGTCGAGGTTGAGGTTTACACTCAAGTGGGTTTTTTTTTAAGTTTCGTTATGGAATTTGATTTCCATTGTAAAATTCGTGAAGTAGAGGTGGTATGGTAGATTCAAACGTGTTAGGTTTACCAGAAATATCTTGTGTAAAATATATTCATAACGCGTTTGACTAAGGATAAACTAGGCTTAATGAAAAACTGGTAATTTTCTTATATTGTATAGACCAAGATCATCCATCGATAATATTAATATTTTTATCAGACCTGAATCTATATTGAAAGTAACATCTACATATGACTACGAGCATTTCAGCAATTTCTAGAAACCATTCTGTAATAATATTTCCAACTCTAAAGCTCTTCTAAGACCGCCCATAAACCCAACCGATCTTCAGCACCATTCAGCTAAAGAACCAGTTACCCGTCACGTACTCTTCTCGCATTTCGTCGCTCTTTCACACCCATCTACGAGCAATAGTCCACCACTACTGTCCTCTCACACGAGTTACGACCTTACAGCCACATTGTCTTCCCCTCCTTTCCTGATTTTTCCGTTTTCACTTTGTTTTTGCCGCCGCAAGCTCGTTAATATTCTCGTGGCTCTCCCTCACGAGACTTATCCAGTCTCGGATTCCAACGTGAACGCGTGTACGGACAACTCGTTTCAGCGCGATTACTACAACTATACGCATACTGTGTACGAAAACTCGTCGCTACGTGGCGTATATAAAACGTGAAAGTAAGCGCGCGCACGGGGCGAGGTTGTCGCGGGTCGTTCGATGTAACGTGTTAAGCGGTTACATATAGCTATATAGAGCAGTGTCGATCTCTCGGTTGGGATCGTTACGTGATTTAGGCTGGCGATATCATTTGGATTGACAACGTACCGGGGGCGTGTGTTGAGGTTGATTAGAAACCTGTTGTTAAGTATGAGAGGAATGGGTATATGAAGGATACGTTGAGTTTTTGTTGGTTGAAATATAGGCGGAGATAAAGGTTTTATGCCGTTCATAAATTTTCAGCGTGATTTATTAGCGCTTTTCCGCGACGAAGGAAGGCCGGTTGGTTCTTCTTTTGCTTTTGAGCTTCGAGGTGAAGGTATTTCCTGACATAAAGATAATGACTATAACAAATCTAATAAATCTAAAACTGTTCTGTTTACGGCTGACTCTAGGTATATCTTTTCTAGCGCTTGCTATTTAAATAATTTTAATAATCTATCAGTATTTTAAACAGAACTTAAACTGGTGCATATATAAACAAATACGTAAATATTGAATAATGAATTTCATAGTACCTTCAATTGATTATGAGTTTCTTTTCACTAAATCTATTGCTAAATGTAGAAATTATCAGTACTAGATTTTACCCTTTATAAGCAGATTATTTATCTTTTAGATAATTAAAGAAACTGAGGTGTCAGATGGCTGATTTGTTTGTTTTAAGTTGAAAGTCCCATGGAATCCTTTACAGCCCTTCACTTTAACCTCGACTCTCCATCCTCCATCTACCTCGATTGTCTCTCACGCGTTGATTCCCCATTCGCACTCTTGCACACAACATCGCCGCCATATCGGGCGCGACGCGCGGCGCTTTATTCGCACACACATATATACGAGTACACATAGACTGACGGGGCAAGGACGCTCTCATCAAGATAGAGCGAGAGCAGTTTACAGCCGTCCAAGGCTCTCTCCTCTCGCAACGATTAAAAGCAATCACGCGTGTTCGCATGCATGAATTTATAGTTTTAGCGACGCGCGATTCTCTCTCTTTTTCTCTCTTCTCCTCCCCCTTCGTAAATCCATCGAATTCGTTTGCCTAGACGTAAATCAGCCGCGAGTTTTACGGGCTCGTTATATACGCGTGCGCGGCTTTTCTTTCTATTTCTCGCGTCCGGGGTGATGGTGGTGGTGGTGGTGGTGTGCGCAGCAATTAACCGCGTAGCGCCGCGAATTACGCAAATGCTGGGATTAACGAGGTGCCCGGCGACATTTCTAGACGAATTTTTTTCCTTTTCTAGGAGGGGAAAAAGAGGAGAGAGGGAGCTTGCTAACAGTTTTGCCAAGCAGAGACAGGTGGATGACGGATGTTTACGGGATAGAGAGAGTGCGGATAGGTTTTGCAGGAGTGAAAGAAGTATAGTAAGAGGGTTGGGTGGGATTTATAACTTCCTGTTTGCTTAGTATGAGGGTTCGGTTAGGATTATTATTAAGTAGATGTTGTGAGCTGCGGATGGCACGTCTGGTTTATTAAGATGTCTTAATAAGTTTGATTATATCTCTTTCTCTCTCTCTCTCTCGCTCTTCTGGCGGTAGCTGTATTTCAAACTTCAGGGAGTTAATTTTCTTTAACTTCTGCGAGGAAGTAGTAACCATCGTCTCTAAATAGTTCTAAGTAGGTAGATATGTGATAATTTATGATATTTTCTTGATATTAGAAACTCTCGCTAGTTTGTTCAAAATAGCTAAAAAAATGTTTGTTTATTAATGAGATAAAGTTAGATTTTAACCCATTATTGCGGATTGCTAAGTTAACGATTTGAAAAAAAAAATCAATAAAATCTTGTAGCGGTATAATGCAAACGAAGCTTTTTCTAACCTGACTTCTAACAAGAATAAAATAAAAACTCCCCTTTTTTGTACCTATAACAATCCGCACCAACGGCGGAATGCAACAGGTGAACACGGCCAAAGACAATTGATAAATCATTTCCCTCATTACCATACAACATCGTCGATGAGTTTGCTGATTTTCGCGCGCAGCATCTCTCACCTTCTCTCCCCGAGCAATGACTCATTATTATCACTGCCAAGTGATTCACGTGACGCATAGAGAGAGGGAGAGAGAGGAAAAAAGTGCGGAATCCACGATAATCGCGATTTTAGACGAGTTTCCATTGTGAGCGCGTGCGCACGTTGATCAAATCTAGTTCATGGACCAAGTGCAGGCACGTCAGCGGCGGATGATGTATGTCATGTCCGCGGATTCTGGGATCTCCGGTGAGCCTCGATGTGCTGCTGTCGACTCGCTCGATCCTCGTGAGTGATCGCTTTGGGCGAGTTTTTTTTCTTCCTTTTTTCATTGGCACTGAGTTATTTATAGTTCAGGATTTACAAGTTTGGCGCGCGTTGTTGAATTGCGAATGTTGTTGGCAAGTGGTATTTGTGGACGGTTTGTTAATAATCTGTATCAGGGGTTAACTATAGATCTGTTGTATAGTGTTGACATGAAAGGATCAAGCCGATACTGATGTTCTTATTTTAATTTTGAAGATTATCTAATACTACTTCTATGAAGTGCATTTCCAAAACGGAATAACTTTGAGGCCTTATTTTGCGCTAGAGTATAAAAATCTGTAAGGAATTAAGAAATTTTACCAATAACTTTGATAATTATGTCTTCATTTAATATTTATGCTGATGTTGCTACTTACATTACCCTCTAAACACTTTAGAGCTACATTATGAATAGCTACAAAATCTTCTGCCAAGCATTACAACGATTTCAATCTATTTTCTCGAAAACTACACAATATTAATCCTCCATGAATGTCCCCAACACTCTCGCGCACACACACATATCGTGTCTCGGCCCAGATCCACCTTCAATTACGAATTTTCCCACACTACAT
The DNA here is from genome assembly GCA_036873485.1 of Torymus texanus. Classification (NCBI taxonomy): domain Eukaryota; kingdom Metazoa; phylum Arthropoda; class Insecta; order Hymenoptera; family Torymidae; genus Torymus; species Torymus texanus. Next base: position 3,838 of record JAYJLV010100155.1, on the reverse strand, counting down.
ACTCCGCAACCTCCCCACGCTTGACTTAGTCTCCGTTCCCATCGAAAATCCTCGAAAATCTCGCGTTTCCCTTGATTTTTCCCATCCGCAAAAGCCCCGCACATCTTTGTCGCGACTTTCCAGCTCTTGCATTTCCTCGTTCTCGCGTAGAGTCACGAGCTACCGTACGGCTGCAGACTCTACACACTCCCAAGCGCCGAGCAGCGCCAACAAATGTACATAATTCCGGCGATTTAGACACACGTACACGCGCGCTTGCGAGTGCAAGAAACGAGAATACACTCGCGGGAGAGAAAGAGAGAGCGAGAGAGAGAGAGAGAGAGAGAGAGAGAGAGAGAGAGAGAGATATAGAGAGAGAGAGAGAGGATAACAACGCAGCACATTCCTAGAATAGCAGGGGCCGCCCGATGAACTCTTCGCCAGCGCGAGCAAGCGCCGCGTGTGCCCGCTGCATCTGAATTGATAACGCGCTCCGAATTCCCGTTTACGGAAGGAGGCGTGTATAATAGAGAGCCATGGGTGGATGTATGAGGGAGGAGGGGAATCGAGGGATTTTTCAGTTTTCCCCTGGTTGGTAAGGATGCTTACTTTGTTCGATGATTCGGTGGCAAATAGTTAAACTCATCAGGACACTTGAATATACGTGCATGATAATGAATTGATGGTTATTTAGACAATGTACTAAAAGGTCTTATACAAACTAATGCGGTTCTAAATCAAGCATATTCTCCGAATAATATTTGCGTAGGTCTAAAAATATCTTCAACTTCCATAAAGTAAAAACCATTTCTTACAATCATAAAGATCAATATGAGATAAGCTTAATTAGTAACCTCAAAATTCAACTCATCATTATACAGCATATCATAAACAGCAACAAAACTTGCACAAAAAAGCAACCTACTCCCCACGGGAATAAACGTCAAACAATAAACAACGCGCTCGCGAATAAGTTCCCATATTTAGCACCAACCTCAACCACTAAAACCCCTCGCTTTATGCTTTCTTCTCTGAACTCGCTTACGCGCCGGCACACAGGGCGTGTCCCGCGTAATCTGCCGAGCGACGCTTGCAACGAAGTATAGACGCAGGCCGTCCTAAGAAACAAAACGAGTCCGCAGCACTCCAGCTCGACTAATGATGCCGAGCACTAGAGAAAGAACGAAAAGAAGAAGAAGAAGAAGGAGAAGAAGAGAAGGAGGACTCGGAGGGCAAGGGACCGCCTGCCGGGCCATCGACATCACGCGAAAAAAGAAACACGTGCTGCCACTGGGTCAAAACCCTTCAGACACATATGTGTATTTGCGTGTATTCGAGAGGGAAGAACTGGTCTGGAGGTCGTAGAGCGACCGGATTTTTACTGGGACCAAAAGAGGAGATAGTTGGTGGTTGATGTTTGAGGTGGCGTGACTGTCGACTATGAGGAATCGAGACGGGCCTTTTCTGGGACCGCTGATTGGTGTGGATGGAGAGGGAGTGAAAAATATAAGTGTTGCGGTTGCGATGGGAACCGTTCGTGAGGGGCGGATATAGGCGGTTTGTAGGCTGGCAAGATAGTTCGTGGGTAGCTTTTGTTGATTGGCTAGCAGAGAAGCCGATGGTTTTGTGATTATTTTGGTAGAATACGATTTTTTATATGAATGTTAATGAAGATTTGGCTGAACAACTGACAATAGGAGTGTACTTGTCTATAAGTGTACGAAAAAATTTTTAAAATTATTATGGTTTCGTAAGGCAGAGTAAATAACAATGCTTTATACATGCTTATACAATTCTTGATGACAATTGCAATTAAAATCCTAATTGCAACCATTACACAAAATGATTTAAAAAAAAAAAAAAAAAAAAAAAAAAAAAAAAAAAAAAAAAAAAAAAAAAAAAAAAACAGGCGCGTCACCTAAACTATCACATGCGCTCAACTCCAATTCCGACATTATCCTCGGCAGCCTCCACACCACCGCAAAAAACCTTCTTTTTCCTCAACAAAACCAACATCGGCTCGCCAATCATCGCGAGCAAGGCTGGATGATTCGCCTCTCAACTCGGCGGTGGCACAGATTCACTCGTCCGTCTATCCAACCTTCCGTCCGTGAGCCAGCAAGTCGGGGTTTGCCCCTGGCCTCTACTCTTAACTCCCACCGTGTGAGAAAGATCTCTCGTCTTGCTCTCTCTCTCTCTCTCTCTCTCTCTCTCTTTCTCGGCAGCACTAAATCCGCGAAACCGACGGGCCGAGCGCGATTATTACCGATATGCTGGCTGCGCTTGCTCTTTCCGGGGCAGGTGTTTCGCATGCGCTGGTGTATGTGTGTGAGCGTATATATAGGGCCGTTACAGCGGCGCGCAGCGGCGTCGGCAGGTCTTCGCTCGAGATATCGCCGCTCGATAATACGTTTATTGCGATCGAGGATTTACGACACGGCGAGGTGAAGTAGAGAAGGAAGAGAAGGAGGACGAGGAGAAAAAGGGAGAGAAAGATGCGCTATATATAGGGGGAGGGAGAGTCATTACCCGACGTTTTAACGCCTTGGCTAGCGAGCCTGTGGCTTTTGTATTGCTGTTGCTGTTGCTGCTGCTGCTGCATGCGCCACGCCTCGTGAGGTTTGTCCTGGGAGAGAAGAGAGTAAGGAGGAGAGAGAAAGAGAGAGAGAGAGAGAGAGAGAGAGACTTGATTGACCGGTGAGTGAGTGACTGACTTACTCACGGCCAGCTTAATTGCGGAGTCGGCTGAGTGGATTCGCGGTGGTGCTCGGTTTGGTTATCTAGATTTCATGTTGACGCAGTGGTGCTGCGCTCTTTCTCTCTCTCCCCTTCTTTCTTCCTCGTACGCTGCGGCATATGCGATGAAAGTGGTTTCTTAGTTTGGCTTTTCATCAGCCGGTGCAGCTTAGTCTTTTGATGGTACAGATATAGATCAGAATTGATTTGAATAATAAATGCTTGGAGATGAAAGACTGTGTTTTAAGAGATATGATTCTTTGCTTTATTCGTTAATTATGAATTACGAAACCAGATTGTTAACATTCACATTTTATGCAAAAGTCACCCCTCTAATCAGAAATTACTGTGATTGAATCCTGAATGATCCGAAAATCATCTGACAAGGTCATATAGAAATAATATACGTTTATAAAACTATTGGTAAATCAATATTTCCGTAGGGTATTTTAAAACTAGAATTTAATTTTTTCCTGCAATCCGCAGATTACCAAGGAATTAGTAAAATGCATCCTAATATTGTTGACCGCTATCAATCTCATTTTTCTACATTGTCGAATCGATTCCGATAAGTCGTCGCTCGCAATTAAACCTATACCCAAGCCTGCATCACGCTACTCCATCATCCCGAATCTGGAAACTACCTCGCCCATTCTTATACCACCACCCCATCTCTTCTCTGTCTCAGTCGGGCAGACCGGAACCCAGACACTAGCGCGAGATCGACGCTTCTTCTCTCTCTCTCTCTCTCTCTCTCTCCTTCTCTCTCCGTCTTTCTTTCCCGGCACGGTGGGGGCGTGCGATAGTTCAAGTCGTGAGCGGGCAGCCCCGCCCGACACGAACTCGGCGCATCTTCTCTCTCTTTCTCCCAGCGCAGCTGACCCCCGCTGGCTTCCCAGCTTCCAGGGCCCACCGAAGTACGCTCGTGTAGTTCCTCTTCGTCGTCCTCCTCCTTCTCCACCTTTCCGTCTTCTTCTTCTTAGGTTCTTACTCTCTCCTTCTCTCGATGCCGTGTCCCTTAGAAAGAGGAAGGGAAACGTGTGTGCATGTTTGTGTGTGTGTGTGTGTGTGTGTGTGTGTGTGTGTGTGTGTGTGTGTGTGTGTGTGTGTGTGTGTGTGTGTG
>JAYJLV010100134.1:0-12158 GCA_036873485.1 Torymus texanus | reverse complement strand
AGCGAGTTGAAGAGAGCGCATTTTACTCGAAAAAGGCGCCGCGCGCGCCCGCTGGCTGGTTTCTGGTGGACGCTCTCCTATTTTCTTAGACAGCTCCAAAATTTGATTTTGAATATCATTTAGTGTAACTTAAATAATAAAAGAGATAATAGTTACTTTAGAGATAATAGTCCGTTTATTATTAATAACTGGTTTTTAATCACTCGAAAAACTAAAATTATTACCTGAAGAAATTTCGGAGTTAATACATTGTCTTTCCTGTTTCTTTTCCTTTGTATTATTACTGTTAGAATTAACGTATGCCTCTTCATCGTTACTTTCATCAGAAGTTGAGTCTCTTTTGTGAAGAGAATAGAATGTCCATTATAACATAAAATTTATAATATAGATGTAAGTATATAGATTTTAACTTTAACCTATAATTGCGTAGAAACTTTACTGCTACAGTTTGATACAGTTTATTAGTACAAAATTACATGTTTAAAATAAAAGTAGATTTGTATATGTGCGCGGATATTCGCGCGTATAAATATGTTGTGTTGTCGCTTACTCTACCGAGTATTCGAGGTAGTTGATAATGAATAAAGTCGTGCACGTGCAGGTAACGCATACAGGTAACATACTCAAAACAGATTAATATTAAATACCGAATTATAATAGGCGCACAGATCGATAATTTACGTTATGAACGGGGTGCCAGCGCAGCGCACAAATGCGAAAAGGGTGCGAGAAGTGACCGCACTTACGATTCACGAGTTCACTGCGATGCTTTCGTTAGCGTGAGTAAACGAGTCTAGCGGAACTATCGGGTGCGAATACTCAAGAAACAGAATGAACAAGAGAGCAAAAGAGAAAGAGAGAGAGAGAGAGAGAGAGAAAGAGAGAAAGAGAGAGAGAGAGAGAGAAAGAGAGAGAGAGAGAAAGAGAGAGAGAGAGAGAGAGGCTATATGTGCTGGACAGCGGCTGGTAGATGACTCAACGGGGTTATTGCTTTCATTGCTGGAATGGCTTCTTCTTCGCCGATAATGCCAAGAGAACGCGGAGCGAGAGAGAGAGGGAGGGAAAGAGGAAGTGCAAGCTTTGGATAAGATAGCCGACGCGTGCGGGAATCACGCGCCAGCCGCTGTGGTTTGCACGACTGACCGCAGTTTTCTTTTTCTTGCTTTAAATGACGCGCCGCCTGCGAATTATATCGTTCGGCTGCTACGCGGATTTTTCGAATTTGTTACAGTCGCGAGGAAAGTATCGAGCTTTTACTCCCGTAGGTAGTTTTTTGAGGTACAGGAAGCGTGTTGCTTGGCTGTAAAAGAGTTTTATACATTTTTTTCGCATGCTACTTGCAATAAGAAACTTGATTTTGTATTTCCTAGTATTTCAAAATTTCCATCGCGGCTGCTTCTATTAATGTAATTATAAATACTTTACATTAAATTCCACGCGCGTGTTCTAGGAAAGGAGATTCATGTTCCCGTTTGTATTTAATATATGCATACTCTCGTATATGAATATTACTGATTTCGTAGAAATGTTTTAGCATTGAAACTTATGATAATAGTCGTGCGTTCTTCTTTTCATTTATTAAAATTTTAGTTCGCAATAAACGAGTAGACTTTCTATCTCCATTGTGCTTAAATCAATTTTAGATGAAATTTATATATTTTTACACGAGACCATTATCAAATTAGCGATGTATGTTTGCGCATGTATATTTAAAAAAAAAATCTGAGTTTGTAAAAGCTGTTCAATATTCGTAAATGATATATAATTAGTATTGACTTTCTTGTGCAAATGTAGTACAAAGCAGTTATTTTTGTCAAATATTGTATCGATTAGAAGAACTGCAAGTTGCAAGAAAAATGAAAACGCGAATACACAGCCAGAGACGATTATTATTACATCTATAAAAATTAATTGGACTCGCAATTGATATCGTTTTTTTTCTTTCTCCATTACGCAATCCAATTGAAAAAAAAAAAATTATTTTATAAACTGCAGAATAGTTTACGCAAATACAATTAATTAATAAGGCAATATTAATATAATCAAACATTTTCCTTTGATACAAAGAAAATGAACTTCCGCTAATGAAACTTTCTAATTAAGAGTTATCCCTACATTGCTCTTCTATTTCGTTACTATAACTATTATTATAAAATTAAAAAAAATCATGTAAAAGATACGTGAGCACTTATATATATATACACACACACGGAGGGGGTGAATCAAAAGTATGGATACACCAAAATATTTCTTCAGCGAAGCATTTTCAGAAAAAAAAGTTGCATACAGAAGTTTTAGGGTGTTAATCAAGGACTTTAGTCGTAACGTTGAAATTGACGTTGAAGTTAAACTTCAAGGTCATTTGAAGATCAACTTCACGAGTTTATACGCGACCTTAATATTTAACCACAGAATGTAAAATTTTATATGGATGCACCTCCGAACGTAAAATTTCCCGCTCTTCAAAAATCTGTAGTCCAAAATAGGAGTTCCTGTTCAAAAAAGAGAAGTTGACCTTCAAATGACCTTGAAATTTAGGTCAATTTCAAGGTTACGACTGAAGTCTTTAACTAACACCATAAAACTTTTGTATGCGCAACTTTTTTTCTGAAAATACTTTGCTGAAGAAACATTTTGGTGTCTCCATACTTATGACTCACCTTGTATATGTGTTTACACATGTACACTCACCGGTAGCGGTATGGGCGGTGACGATAGGCAGCGTCGTCCTCCTGCCGATGTTCCCATTATTCATGGGCATCTCGACGAGCTGCTGAGCCTGGCCCAGCTGCTGGGTCTGACCGGGCGCTCCAGGCGGCTGTCCAGCCGGATAGAAGGACTGTATGAAGGGCACGGTGGTGGGCGGCGGTTCCCTCAGCAGCCTTATCTTCTGTATCATTTCGCGTATCTCGTATCGCAGTATACCTAGGAAGCAGAGCTTCGTGAACGCTATCACGCAGAAGCCAATGACGAAGAGGAGGTCCGCGGTTTTGCGCATCCAGTGCAGCATCGGCACCTCGCAGCCTTCGTTGTACGGCTCCATACAGGCGAATGGCGATTCCGTGGTCGTCACGTTGCTACCACCACCGTTACTCGTTACATTACCACCGATACTCGTATTATTATTTACACTGTCCACTGGCAGGGTTGATGAGTCCGTCGTCGTCGTGGCTGCCGTGGTGCTGCTGCTGGGTGGACAGCAGCTCTCGGGCCAGTTCGAGCCGTAGTCCAGCGGGCCCGTAACGCCGCAGCAGGAGAACTCGCGCTGCAGCTGGTCCCACTGCTCGCTGAACCGCGGCTCCCTCCCGTACTCCACCTGTAATGTGCCCCAAAAATTCTTTCGTTTACTTTTTTTTAATATATTTTTTAATTTATTTTTCATCCACTATTATTATTTATTACTCTTTCTACTTCCGTTTTATTGATCTTTCAAGCGTTAATTCGAGCTTTTATTAAATTATTTTATCGTATTTTGAGATGTAAATATATTTAATTGACATTTCGAACAGTATTGAGTTCTCATAATGAGAAGACTGTAATTAAGATACTCCAGTTTCGCAGGAAATAAACACATTTCAATGTCTATCTTAATATATCTAAATATACGGACGCTCTATGTATAGAATTTGGACTGCATCAGAATTAAACTATATAGTAAACTATAGTAAAATGAGTCGGCTAGATTTAATTAAGATAGAAAATCAGATTTTCTACGCTATACTAGAATAGCTAACCTTATTTTCATAATGAGCTTAACTATAATTTCACCTGAGATTTAACTACTATTTTAATGTATTTATTACTTTCCACTTATTAATATCATATAATAATCATTATAACTTTAGAAATTCCTAATTTACATGTACGAAATGGCTGTACAACTGTAAACTACAACAATGGACTATAAAATGAATGCAGGTATTTCTTATTCAAACTGAAAATTTGACGTGCACCTGATCATTCATTAATAATTTATCAATATGTAGATCAGCATTTTAAAAGATCATAAATCATGTATGTGTTGTTATCTTAATCTTTATTCAATACGTTCAATTAATCACTTTCTTAAGTACCTCCCTTCTTAAAACCTTCTTCTTCACCTATAATTTTATTTCAGATGTCAAATCACATTTGTTATACATTAATAAATGATGTCTTGTGATTTCATAGTAATAGTAAAACACTGCATTTTTTCTATTTGTTGTTCTTTTAAAAACTACGCTCAGCACATTTACATAAAAAAAGTTGAAAAATTATAAGAGACCTACCTTGTAAAATAACCAAGTGAACAAACCCTTTGTGATTAAAAATATGAATCTACGTTAAAAATAGATCTAAGAAATATCGTAATTTCTCAATTTTATCTGTTGGTTCATTCACATTTTTATATCATTGTTCATGTACTTATATAAATAGTGTAATAACGTATTTTTGGCCCAAAATAAATGTATGAATAGTGGTAGAAATGTTAATCAACGAGCGTCAAACTGTTTGTTAATTTTTAAATTAAAAACATTACGCTATGGTTATATTGTTACTGTTGATAAAGAATATTATTTATACACGTGAAAATAGTATATTATAGATGTATTAAAATATAATCATATAGTTTTAAATAGTTTTAATTAAATTTCGATATGAATCTTTAATAGAAATACCTTCATTGGATTAACGTGTGAACCAACTAAGTTTTTTTTTCTGCTAAGAAACCCGATAATTAATAAAAAATTAAGCCGTAAGATTATAAAACTATATTAATAACATACTTGTTTATTTTTTAAAATGAAACAATTATAACGACTTGTTTATAGCTGTTGAGCTTTAACTAGTTTTAATTCGAATAGACGTAGTTGAAAATAACGGATTTGTTTTGAACCTTAAAGTTTAGTTAGCCGCAAAAGTAAACTTTTGTTTATAACACTACAGTAGTATAATGGCTTGACTAACCAGGAGTATATATACTTTGCTAAGCGCATTCTGATAGAATCATAGAAAGTTAAATTCCGGTAAAAAAAAATTAAATTTGACTCCTATTATAAATTAAAATTATAAATTTATTATAAAAATCGAAATATTATTCGAAGAATTAACTTCAGTTGTAGTCCTAATGACATTACAAAATTCTCGAACAGAGGTAAGATTTTAATTTAGAATTTTTTCAACTGTATAAGTAGTTTTGTACAACCGGATAATAATCATGTATTATTAAATATGATGCGTTAAAAGTCGTTGAGATTCTGGGTAATAATGGTTCATCCGACTAAATAGCATTTAAAATAATTATTCATTCGAGACAATCATGAGTTAATGATATTAAAGTTCGTGTTCTTTAATGTAACTCTTTCTTCATTTAAATGAAATCGATTTAACTATAGTTTTATTAGGTCACTTACAAATTACTTTTTGAACTACAAGAGAAGAGGAAGAAGAGGTAGAAAGCTTAGTAATTAGATAAAGTTGTTAGTTCCGAATCATAAAATCCAGAAGTTTATTTTATATATATGTATCAAATAAAAGTTCGTAAAAGCTAATCAAACCGTCGTTAAATACATTAAAATTTCTCGCCCTAAGTTCCGCGCTTGTCGCGTTTCCACTTTTTGGCCAAGTTTCGTCGAGGAGATTAAAAGAACATTAGAAATCGCGAACTTCTATCTTGTTTCAGCGCCCGCGAGCAACAGAAGCCGCCGTCTGTATGATATATATATATATACACAGAAAGCAAATGACAAATGGCACGCCACTATTGCAATCCCGTACATGTACATTACGAACGCGTTATTATGCGTGACTCTAGAGACATGCAAACTTGTCACCATTTAATGCATGGAGTGCTTATGTGTAATAACGCATTTGTACTTTGTACGTGTTGGGGAAAAAATGTAAATTGTCACAAATTGTATAACGAATGTAACGTTAAAAATGCATAAATGGCTTTAGCTGCTTATATTTATATCCAATTTCCGGCGTGGTGTGAATTGGTTTAATCCAGCTTTAGTCCGTTTTTTTCATTGTATTATTTATTCCGTTCTTTTTAATAGTTTGTTGTGTGAGATAAGCTTGGAAGCGAGATTATGAAACAGAATAATATTTATTTTTGCTCTGTGAATCGTAAAAGATAGATATTGAAACTGTTTTTACATTTTCCCTCGTGGATCGCATAATGGAGTTTGTGAAAGTGGTGCATCACTGCCAGAGAATGAATTCTGACGGAATTTTCAGAAACCCTTCGCGGAAGGTACCTAATATTGAAATCGAGCACCGCTATAGTAATTTTAAACGCTTTTATGCTCTAGATACGAACTATGCTTTTCAAAATTAATGATATTTTCGTAACACATAACGGCTTTACTTTGCATTTATATATTTAAGTTGGAAAATTTTCTAAAATTGAAAATTCAAATAAAAAAGCAAAATTTTGCTAAACTTATTTTATGATTTATTTAATACTCTTATTAATCCAGTTTTTTTGTATATAAAGTTTTGTATCAACAGTTTGTACTTAAAATGTTGAACTCTTTACTTGATTCGTTTCACTAATTCTTCCGTTTTTACTTATTAATAATATACAGGTATATTGCAAAAATTCTTTGGATATAAACTTTTTGCGCTTTTTCTCGATAAAGATTTTATATTGTTTGAATAATGAACTACTTTGTATTCTGCACGATACTTTCTATTTTATAAGGAGGCAAAATGGCGTCACGGACATCCTTCTTTATTACATCGAAAAATGTGGTTTATGCATCAAAATAAAGAAAATCTAAATAAATTTAAGATAAAGCAGTATTTTATTTTTATAATATTAAGCCTAATGAATTGGCGAAGAAAAAGAAATTATAAATTAGTGCAAAATTACATCCTCGTAAACATATTATTTGATTAAGTTATGTATATTTTGCGAAAGCAGAGCTCATATTCAATAGGAAGATCTTAGAAGGTTAGACTGTACTTATATTAGCTTGTATTTGTTTTCTTCGTAAAAATCTACCGTTCATTATACCCAATTATAAAGTATACAGCAACTGATATTTCTATGTTCCATTATCCTGGGAGAAAAACATTCATCAGCATTGACTGATCACGTATATTCGCATCGAATCACGTATACTTGAAATGTAAAATTCCAGTGAAACGGAAACACCTAAACAGTCGATTGTTATTATTTTGAAACTGTTCTGACCTCAGCACAATTTTCAGAAAAACTATTAGTTCAAGTAAATTCTACTCGAAGAACCCCTCGTACAAGAACGATTTTACACTTTTGCGCGTCAGGATAAAAAATCCAAGGCCGCAAAAGGGTCAGATGTACATCTATTTCTACATACCATAAACGTAAAAAGCAAAAGAAGGAAAAACACAACTGACCTGTAGCCTCAGCCTGAGGCTAGGCCTGAGATCGGCGCGCATCCTCTCGAAGCGGAAGACCCAGGCCACGCCGATGACCGCGTCGCCGAAGAGCAGCGCCAGCAGGAGCACCCAGTAGGCGTTGAGCAGCTTAGCGCTGAGCCGTCTCGCGGCGATGCAACCAAGCAGCTGGACGACGCCGAGCTGGACGGCGAGGGCTAGGTAGGCGTAGAGGGCGGTCGGATCGTAGGCTCTCGGCACACCCGGGACGAGGTAGCGGCGCGGGTCGCCGGTGAAGAGGAGGGTGCGGGATACCGCCGCGGCGAAGCCAGCCGCGCTGCCCAGCAGTACAATGTTACAGGCGTAGATCCACAGCCGGTAATATCGCATCGCGATGCTACCCGGCGCCGGACCCCCTCGACCCCCGGGCGACTTGTCCCAAGCGCCTCCTACCCCGCACGCCGACGCTGGAATCGTCAAAAGCAACGACCTTTCCTTCAGTAATACACTCGGGGTCGCGCCAACGGCCTTACCTCCTCTCGACAGTTATGTACTGCAAGATTCATGGCGATTTTACCCCGCAGTCGGAGGGCAAACCGTCTAAGCCTTTAAAGGCTGATCGCCCCGCCCTCCTTTACCCCGTCGCGACCACCTTCCTTGGAAATTCTCTTTTCGCCCGAATCGATCGATACATATATATATAGTCGCGACGAAAATTTTCATTCATACAACTTTATTCTACAGTCGTTTTATTGTTTTTATATAACTGTGTCCGCAGTGTAAATATTCCTATAGCGAACGTTTCAAAACACGTGCTATTTTCAATGTTGTTCATCGCGATAATCTATGTCGACAGGATTTTTCATTATTTCTGTTTAATTATTCATGTATTCGTTAATGCTTTACGCGACGCCCCCTTTACAATATCTGTCAAATCAATATAAATGAGAGTAAATACTGTTGAAACTTCGTTTTTCGATAATGGCTAATAATAGACTATTTAATTATTTTAATTTTTCTGCTAGTCAAAGATTGATAAATAGTTATCGTGCGAATTGCTATTTTTCCTTTATGATTTCACAATACCGCTTCCTCTGTGTGCTACCCGTTATCGATTTTTATCATGGTCTTTGTCTATACATGCCCTTGACTAATTGGCCTAACAATGCATTCTAATGTCTTTTGAAAATACATCATTAAGATGTAGATTCGAAGAACTAGGTATTTATTTATGAAACAATAAAGTGGCAAATCGAATGGAAGATTATGAGCGCTGTTTTGCATACATGTAAATTTCGTCAATATTGAAGGGGAAAATTCATGCCGCGGTTAGTTATCGTGTCAAATACGTTTATTTTCAACAAGAAAAAACGTCAGGTCTAATTTTTCATCGTAAAAACTATAAATTTTAAAAAATCGTCAATTTCATTTTCCGTATAATCGAATTTTTGTCATTTACGTACCAGGTATAAAATATACAGTATAATTTTAAAGATTCAATTTAATATAACTATATATAAATTAAAATTTTTTTTACGTATATATTATTAATGCATTTATATCTGAGATAAATTTATAGCCGTTTTAAAATCATCTTTTTATACTTCTCTTTTACCTTAATAAAATCTTCTAAGAATTCCGAAGCAATTTCCTTTAATAACATTTTAAGGCAAAGATATTGCATTCTTATACTTTCCTATACAAAATAGCTTCTGATTTAGATATTAATATTTTTTTTTACGTAAGATTTTTCACTTCTACTGTAATCGTTATCTTTTTACTCGTTTCCGAATGTCGAAATTGATTGATGTTTCTTTCAATATAAAAATGTGGCTTCTATATATCCGTTCCGTATATCCTATAAGTATTATCCTCATGAACAAGTAAACGGTTGTTTATACATTTAGTTTAGACAGTTGCAACACGAATAAACAATAATTTTTCCGCTGCAATATTCATTTCCCAGCGTATATGCATGTAACATTCACCGTATAGCGTTCTCGTTGAAAATAGGCCAACAAGTACGCACACACATACGTATGTATAGAAGCGGAAAAGTCATGAATAAAAGATGGGGAATTAATCAGCGTCAGCATAAATAAAATAACGCAGCATAAATAAAATTCGAGGATCCTTAATAAAGAGCTATATAGTTCAACTGTCCTTTCACCCTTCTCTCTCTCTCTCTCTCTCTCTCTCTCTCTCTCTCTCTCTCTCTCTCTCTTGCGTGCGCGCGGGCCCGACACTATACTACGTACACTAGTTAGCCGGAAAAAGTTATCTCGGCCAGCGGAAATTCCAGGGAAACGAATCGCGCCAACAAGTTTCTGATTTGTGCCGTATAACTTCTGCAAAACTATATATACTGTCCCTCCTCCGTCCCTCTCCGAACTCTCTATTCCCAATCCCGTGGCTTTTTGACTCTTTTTTCCCCTCCCTTGTCCGCGACAACTCTCCATTTTGCGATGAACTTGCATGGACCAGACGAGCTTTCGGCGATTCATCGCACGAGTTGTAAACCGAAGCTTTTCCCGTGGTTGCGACTTCGTATTTTTTTTAGGGTCATACATGTAAGTGGCGGCGCCAGTCACGGCGTGCATTTAACAAATGGAACATTTATTAGGTCGTAAAGATTGGCGGCGTGGAATTCTGCGCGTGCTTTGGACGTAAAAACGCGACTGAGTGAGAGAGAGAAAGAAAGAGAGAAGGCTTGTTAGAGTGAACGCAAACGCGCTGTTCGGAAATGTTACAACTATTTTTAACGTAAGAAAGCAAAAAGAAAAAAGAACTGTTTTTTAATGTGCACTTTACAAATTTAAAGCTCCTTCAAATAAGCAAGTATATCGTTTTATCCGTTGCATTTACATGTATAGTATGGTAAACCCGATGTAGCCATCTGTTTTGTTTGAAATTCTTATGGATTTTTTTTTATCGTATTTTGTACTACCTATATATGAATTTAAATTAATATACTTGAAATATCGCGCAAAATTTGGAAATTAAAAAAATTAAAGATGATGCGCTTTTTTAAAATTCATTTTCCACAGAATAGAATGTATACTGATCAGGAAAATGTACACAGAAAAGGATCTTATTTGGACTTTCGATTTTCCATTATTACGTATGAGAAGAACTATTGAACGAATTGAATGAAACACGTCACGTAAATAATATTCACAACCTGGGTGCGAATACGTGAATCCAGTATTTTTATATCGTTATTCGAATGAATGTCAAGACTTGGGTAACCAGTAGAGCTAAGAGCTCGTGACAGTATAAAAATCATGAAAATTAATATGCTTGTTAAAATTTGCTATGAAAATCATAAAAGTTACTATTTAGAAGTAAAAATTTCACGCGTTACGTGTTTTTCGTAAGCGTTACTGAAGCAAATAGTAAATCTTCTTATAAAAAAGTAAAGTTTACAAAAAAAATGTTTTCTTTATGCCGACAATAAAAGAGCCACAACAAAGCTCCAGTCAAGATCCATTTCGTAAAGGTTGTATACTCTCCTTGTAAGTATAAATTCAATAGCTAAGTCTCAATAAAATGAAAAATGGCAGATTCGAACGTGTAGCTTGAACAATCTAAAATCGACATTTCTGTACGTTTTGTTTATTTTTCTTAGATCTGTATAGATATATATATATTATAATGGAACATAACTACATAAATTAAAAAACTAGTTTTTTATTCATTCCAAACTTGACATAAAGAAATATTGAATCTTTCATCCACTATCTTGAATGCTCCACATTAGATTATTTATTGAAAAATTCTGACCTTAGATTCGTAATCACCATTATACATTCCGAAAAATCGTGTTCTTCTGAATTCTTTGTGAAAAATTCACCAACCGAAAACTCATTTGTATATAAAGGTTAAAAAGAAAGAGTATATAGTAGTATACATCCCATTCACGATTTCTTATTGTCTAAATCTTTCTTGAATAATTGTTTGTAATACGAATTTTATTCATAAAAATAAGTAAAATGTATTTTACCTAAATATCAATCATTGGTTTTAATATGTTTAGAATTTTTTAAAATTTAATTTCGTTTTTAATTCATATATTTTTTTTTATTTTTTATCGTTACTGTAACAATAGATGTCGAGTTCTTTTTACTATTACGCGCTTATGCTGGAAAAGTTTCGAGAAATCTACAAACTAGCTGATATTCGGGTCAACGGCGTTATAAAATCGAATAGATTTTGCCTGATTTTATTTCCTTCGTTGGAAAGTCTTTAAAAGGAGACATTCTCGGAAACCCGTATAAAACCGAACACAGAATTTCGTCAGTCCTCTCGCGATTTATTTACGCGAAATTCCTACAGTTTTTAACCCATCCCAGTTTTCATCCCGTTCCAATGTGTGCAGTTTGTAATAGACGAAAATTGAAAGCGACACATATTATAGATAGTTTTTTTTACGTTCTGCTATCCGAGTACATATAGACAATAACCGTTCCAAACCACTTTCCAATGCATAGACATCGTCGGCGGGCAGAAACCGTGCAGCTCGCATTAAAAATACCATTTGACAATGATCGAATAATTTGTTGCCGGGCTGTATTTTGAGGAATGCCCGGGCGTATAACGTACGCGTCGCGGGTTAATTGAGCATCGCGCTGGTATAAGTTGGACCGGCGGAATTTTGGAATTTGGCCAAAGAATGCCATCGGTACCTCGGCCCGTGTATATAGAGGATGGTGATATAGTGAAAGTTGGAGGAGTTACATGTGTTTGTGTGTGTGTGTGTGTGTGTGTGTGTGTGTGTGTGTGTGTGTGTGTGTGTGTGTGTGTGTGTGTGTGTG
>JAYJLV010100123.1:0-12158 GCA_036873485.1 Torymus texanus | reverse complement strand
CAAGATTTCACTGCCGCCGGTAGATGGAAGCAAACAGATTCCCGATGTTAATAATCGTTTCAGAGAAATAATTGATTATATAAAGTATACAACAGCTCGCGTCTCTCTTAAATCTAAAAAATATCAGTTTTATTAGCTTAACAATGTTTTACTGTATTCTCGAAATCCTTGTCAAATAAATTCATCGAGAGAAACTAGCCACCCGCTCTATTCCTTATTTATTCATATCAAGTAACAACGTAAAAGAAAAATCCAATAAAGTTAATCTCGCACAAATAAACGGATCACCATTCCTATCATTAATACATATCGCGCGCCAGCGTTAATTATCGACGTGCACTTGTTAGTCGGCGAGAGGAGGGGTCATCTCGTGCCGTGCATTTCCCGACGACGCGCTCCATTACTCCGAGCGCGTGGGGGATAAATATCGGGGGAGACAAAAGATTCCGGCGTGCCGGTGAAATATGAGACGGCGGTGGTGGCGGCGGCGGAGAGGAAACGCCGGAACGCAGCGAAGATAACGGGGAGGATGCAGAGAGAAAGAGAGAGAGAGAGAGAGAGAGAACGAGAGGGAGAGAAAAAGATGGAGGAAAATGAAAGACGGGGGTGGAAAAATTTGTGGGAGTGAGGGTGGGGACAAACTGGAGGCAGAGGGAGTGTGGTGCAGACAGAGGAGATGGGAAATGAAGATGTAGGAGGATAGTGGGAGAGTAAAGGGAAGTGTGGGAGAGGAGAGAAATAAGGAAAAATTTTATTTAAAGGATAGTGAAATTGGTAGGTTTTGTGATTTCGAAGTTGAAATATCTGGAAACAATGTCGCCATGTTAATGGCGTGGTTTCAATGTTCAAAAAAAATTAGAACCTAATAGTTTTGTCTTCCTATTTTATTAAACCTTTCTACAATTAAAATGGACTCTTTAGGATTTATTCCAGATTGATTACTTGTAAAGATTGAAAAGGAATACGCATACTTAAACTAATTCAAGTAACTATGACACTGCCAATTTGTAAAGTTATTTACTACTATCGAATCGTCTATATTCATACAGTAGTTACGTAATACTTTATTTACTGCAATAAAAATTAAAACCAAGAACATAATAGCAAAGCCAAGATGTTCACAAGCATGCGGTTACTCACTTCGTACACACCACCATGTCAACATTGCATCCCGGTGATTTTTAAGCATAAATATTTTCGTACCTTCGTTCGCCGCTAAATTAACTCTGCAACATTTTACAGATTCAGCATAGACTCGTGTCTCCCGCATCCCTTATTCACCGCCATCTCCTGAAACATTCATCCACGCGGCTGCATAGAATTCTCCCTCTCTCGTTGATAAATACCCATAAACTCAGCCAAGATTTATCAGGGCGACAGATCTCCGAGTTAATAAATAAATAACCATTGAAAATGCAACTCCCTCTCTCTTCTCAGATGCTCCGTCCTGGAACTTAACAAACATAATTATTACAAAGGAGAAAGAGGGAGGGAACGAGCACACAAGGAATGATTTAGCTTCCTCCGGCTGGGAGATAGAGGATGAAAAAGCCGGGCACACTGCAGCTGCGCTCCGCCACGATAAATTCCGGGACAATCTCGCTTTGCATTGCCTCACGATAATGTCCCTCTTTAATTATTTATCGCGTAAGAGCGGCTTTTTTCCAAGCCGCTTCGATGAATTAATATTTTCTCCCACTACTATTACTGCTACTGCTGCTGCTGCTGTTGTTGTTGTAGGATGGAAATTGCACGCGTGCATGGACGCATTACACTTTACAATAGGGAGGAAATTTCGTGCAGCTCTCTCGCGTGTTCGGGGCTCTAAGTAGCCAGCAGTTACGGCGCGGAATCTTAAGCGTTGTATGGGTGTGGAGAATGGGTTTAGTCCCGGAACACGTGTTGTTCTGGTGTTTTCTTTTGTCCAGGAAGAGGTTAAGGGAATTTAAGTGATATTTTATTTCTTTTTTTTTCGGTACGTTACCGTGAATGCCGCATTAATTTGGTTTAATTTTTACGGAAATATTTAATGTTAATTAGTTCTTCCAACAAATCGTTTAAATTTAATATAATATTTGAGTTGTGCTTGAAAAGAACTTTTATATCATCCACCACTTTGCACTGAAAATTTAACGAAGATTTAAGTAATTAAATTTTACAAAATGGATGGTTTTTACATGATTAAATAATGAATGAAAATATTAAAAGGATCGGTAGCGACTTATATCACTTGCCTTTGAGTGTTACACTTGAAGAAGATATCCGTAGTTTCATTGATTATGAACTATTTTAAAATATTTAATGTGATATTGCGCTCAATTACTATTTCACTCAGTTAAAATTACAGATGAATGAAATTACAGATCTTATTTAAATGCATATTTAAATAATAAAAGGTTCTCTTACTTTTTTTATTTTCGCAAACAAAAAATAGAAAATAAGTATGAAAAGTATTTAATTTATTGAGTAATATTGCGTGACAAGTCTTTTTCAATGGTTTTGATCACTTATTAGATTATTACAAATTGCATATCTACAATCTATTCACATTGGATTTACTTACAATTAGTAACTTGATATATTACCAGTACCATGAAATAAATAACTAACGAAAATGAAAAGTATATGTTATGTAATTCTTTCATTCTCAAAATTTTAGCAAAACTAATTCCTCCGTTGGATTTTTCTATGTTGTAGATAGCTCATTACATTTTCGTTCCGATAAGTATATGAATGGTAGAAGGAAAATTATTTAACCAATGAAGAAAAACTTAGTCTATTCTTTGCTTACCCCAAATAAAACTATCTACTCTTTATGTAACTAATGGATCCCTGTCTCCACCACGATCATGAATCAAATAAATAAATTCTTAGTTTTAATAAAACTTGAGCAGACTTAGCTTTCCGAAGCAATCATTGACTACTATATACACCCTACACGTTCAGCCTCACACACATACCCACACTTACTGCAATCATCTCCGGGAAAATTCGTTTTCTTAATTAATCGCCCCCAATCAAAAGTTTTTCATTCAATTAAGACGGCAAAGCGGCGCCCCGCCATCATTCGCAATAATTGTTACAAGAACGCGGGCGCGTATGAGACTCGGGGACTCGAAGACTCGAAGGCAAGAGAAGAAAAAGTAATCGATCGGAGAGGAAGAGAAAGAGAGCGAGCGAGAGAGCGGCGACACGAGGCTCCTTTGGGAAATTCTTGGCATTCGTATTACTCGGTAGAAGAGAAGGAAAAGCTCGCTCGCGCTAAAATTGTTCGTATATAATAAGAGAGGGTAAGAGGGGGGAGAGCCCTGCTAGCTTAATTGGGGTCTTGCTCGAATTCGAGTTAGGAATTACCGTGTGTAAAGTTAGAAATTACGGCCGTTCTTTTTTCGCGTCGCCTACCTTCCTTCTTGAGACTGAAAATTCTTCTGGCGACGGCGATTTCCGACTCTTGTTATTATTTAATGCGCCGGACAGTCGCCGGGCTGAGGCTAATCCTTTTATACGACAAGACGGGAAATATAATTTTGCTCGAAACTGCCTCTTCCTTCCCGACGTTTCTTCTCGTGCAGTAAGGGACAGCTCTCGCTAGCTACTTCGTTAAGAGCGAATGTCCACTTGAACTTTGCGAGGGTGAGTGCACGGTGAACTTGAGAGAGAAAGAGAGAGGAGCGAGAGAGAGAGAGAGAGGAGAGAGAGAGAGAGAGAGAATCTTCGCTTGGCTTGCAATGTTATGAACTGCGGTTTGTTGTTATGGGATTGTGGATAAATTCAATTTCAGGGGTAATGTATTAACACAGAAATTCAGTAGTAGTATGGCTATAGTACTATGAATGATAGGGGTTGGGTTGTAAAATTAATTTATGGAACTAATTCAATGAATTAAATTTTAATGTCTTTTATTTGATGAAATTTTTATAGATATCTCTGGAGAAAATAGATATGATGTTCAGCTGCATTTTAAATTTTTCATTAAGAAAGTCATTTTTTTCAAATCTATTTGAATTACTTATCAAGATATGGCACTTTGCGATTTTACGATTTCCAATATTTCTTCGAATTATTTAAGTACGTATCACTAGCCTGTAGCACATGAATAATTCAGATACATACGAAGCGAATGAATTTTTAATAGGATTAGTTAAGAAACGAAATTCAAATTGAAGTTTAGATTCAAGATATAACAATGTTCTTGCGATAGAAATAAAATAGCTATATAAAAAGAGATGTTTTATTGGTAATTTTATATATATATATATATATATGCGTGCGTGCGTGCGTGCGTGCGTGTGTGTGTATATATTCATGAAATCAATAATATCTAGCAAAAAGAAGACATTTCCTATGAGTAATTAATGGGGCTAATAATAATATTGTCATTAAAATCTCAATCGTTAATGATTTTATATTTATAAGGATATAAGTAGTTTGTTTACTTTCCTATATAAGTAGCGATTGTATTTAATATTTTAAATCATAAATTATATCTATAGTAGTCATATTCATTAGATGATTTAAATTGCCATTAAAAGTAAAAAGATTTAATGTTATCTACTAACCACCAACTTAATTCTTCTCCATTTCATATTTCAACGGACAAAACTATAAATTTCAAAAAACCAGTTCCATAGCCCCGTGGCGACTTACACGCTACCGCCTTCCATGTGAAAATCTCGCGTAGCTCAAAAATTATCATCCTCGCGCTTTATTCAATCAAGGATTTACCTCGCAGTTTGCAGCGTAAAATAAGAGAGCCCGTGTCCGACCGGCTGAAATTAATTTGATAACTACTGTTCTCCCATCCCTTCTCTCTCACACATACATACACAATGCCTTAGTGTGCAAGAGCAGGGAATTTCATACTTCAAGCTGTTAGGGAAGTTCTTAGGCTCGAGGACAAAGATTATTAAATGAATTATACTGTTCGATCCGGTGGTGAATTTTTCTTCAAAGGAGAAAGCTGCCCAATTAAAAATTTCGAGCCCGTATTTTCCACTCGCCTGCGTACGTCTCACTTTTTTTGTCTTATAAAAAGGAGGCTTTCTTGGGCAACTCGAAACTTTTTTAGATTTTCAGTGTTTGCGGAGGAGGAAAGGGCAGAGAGAAAGAGAAAAAGTGAGTTTCCAAGGCGCGTTCCTTTTTTCGCAGCTGTAATGGGTTATTCCTTGCGTGAACGCGGAAAAGTGTATTGCGAGAAATTTAAGCTCTCGCGGCTGGGCGGCCAAGCCGTTGTACGTTAGGAATTCTTAATTAATTGTTTCCCTCTTATTGATTCGAAAGTTGTGTAAAGAATGTTAAGAGTGTTACTGATGTTTGCGAAGTTTCATTCGGTTCGTAGGCTGTTATTGCAGTGCTACAAGACTTTACTTCTTAAGATACTTAATAATGGTTATATTAAAAACTTTAAAAAGTCTGAGAAAGTATGATATTTCTTTCGTATTATTAAAAATGAAAAGAAAATAGTAAAACAAATAATGAAATTCGACTTTACTTTTTGCAGATACTCAAACCACTGCATCATATGCTAAATTTTGAATTACTTTAAGCTGTTGGTTTATAGTTATTTTTTGAAAATAAAAATTTAAAATCTTCTTGTTGTCAAGTTAAAATGCGTAATGAAACTTTCTATAAAAAAAAACTGCACTTCTACGAAATTTATTCATATTCACGAAAAATTGTCCCCGCAGAATATGCTTTATGAATTAAGGGAGGGAAATGAGATTGTTGAAAGAAACATTTTTTATCCTTTATCGTGGACATGAATTTAGAAAAATGTGCAGAATATGACAAAGTTTATAAAATCATCACATATATGCGTATAGCTTTATGAAAATATGTATCGTATTTTAAATTCATCTCCTTTTGTCCGAATTTCTGGAAAACCTGAGTATACAAAAATATAAAGCTTTAAACGATATTCCACGCGAAATTAAAAACGAGTAGATTCATGATGGATTTTCACAGATGATCTTTTCGAACGACAATGCAAAACGCAATTTTTTCGACATCTTTTTTTTATTAAACCTTTGGCGCTATCTTGACTGTTAAGAGGTTCGCGGGCGCTTTTTATTTCACCCGTACCCTCCGTCTTGTCTACCCTCTCCTCTTCTTTCTCTCTCTTTCTTACGCGAATTCGTAGTCCCAAGAGCGATACCGAGTACCGCGTACGTTTCACGTTATAGCCAGGGCACACGCCGCTGGAATCACGAATTCCCTCGGAAAACCTCGGAGAGAGATTCAGACACGAAGCAGCTTTCGCGGGAATAATAAGAAGATCTCGCACTAAATTCTCGCGGGCTCGTCTCTCTCTTTCTCTCTTGCATTCTCTTTCTCTCTCAGTAGGTTCTTCTTTAAGTTTTGCGCACGAGGAGGAAAAAAAAAATGGGTGAGGGTCTGATTTATGAAATTCATAACTTTCTCGCGCTTGACTTTTCAATTAAAATCAGAAATATTATGTACTGCGGGGGTTAGAGGAAGGGGGATATATCTGCTGGCCCGCATTTGTATGCGCGATCCCGTTTCGAAAGTCGAACGGGGATGAAGCGGAGAAGTTCTGATGGCTGGATGAAGTCCGCATTTGGGAAATTCGTGTAAGTTGAGGTGTGTTTTCGGTTTGTTTAATTAAATCCGGGGAATTGCGAATTGGGAATATATTCACGTTAATATACTGATTTTTTTATTAACATATTTAATTGAAATTTTGTAATTAAATGAAAATAATTCCTTACATTCTGTTATAAAATAATCCATTAAAACTTAAAAGTACTTTAACCATTTAATCTTTTATATAGTTTTTAGCATGCGGAAAAATTTTTTTTTTTAATTCACGTAATGCGTGATGCGAGATCCGAATTCATCAATACATCCACTTTAAAAATCCCACAGAACAACCGATCCACCACATTGATAACTCAATTTGAATGTAAATTGTTCTCCAAGTGCTATTAAAAAAGGCTCACGATAATAATTTACAGCGCAGCGTAATCTCCACTATTGTTGTATTCCCTTTCCATTTTTCGCAAAATTTTTCTCCATTTAAAAAATTTCTGCGAACCATGGGAGATTAACAAATACCATAATGAGCGCATCATTAGACAGTATTTCCACGTGCACTTCAAAGTTTATAAAGTCGGTTGCGGTAGTGGTGCGCCACGCGCAATTCTAGAGAGTAAATCTGTAAGGAGATTGTAGCTGCAACCCTCGCTCTTATACTTCTACAATAGCTGTGCGGTCGGTCTTGTCTTCTGTTACCCTACGGTGGTGGTATATATAACGATTTCTCTCGTAATACTGAATATAAGTGGATTATTATCATTTGCTCGAGTGCGCGTCGGTAAAAGTTTAATGTGTCGGCTTCGAGTACATTATCTCTTATTGATGACACTTATTAAATGATATTCATTAGGTACAATGGTGTTATAGCATAAATTGTTCTACAGGCTTTTAGTAAGTTCGGAAAATTGAATTTTTCAGTTAGATTAATCTATTTACTACATATCTTGTTGGTAAGAATCGTAGCTTATCGAAAATTATAAATTATAGAATACAGTTCCAAATCAAATGTGATTTATACTACAAACTGTCATTTCAATCTTTTATAATTTTACAACCATACGTACCCTATATTTACATAATTAATAAAATTTTACCTTCATTTTCGTTTCAGGTAAGAAAAACTCATTTTCATCTGTCTATCGCAAACCCTTCCCAAAGTCACAGGAAACATCTCGAGTTACACTCGGAAAACTCATGTATGTCCGTATTAATCTCTTATTTGATATCGACAGGATTGGGATGGGCGCCAAAGTTTCATGGAGGCAATTTTTTTCTATCTTCTCTCCCCAGATTCTTCTGCGTTTTTCGCTCGCAACTTTTACGAAATGTTGTATCAAAGATGTTTCCGTCTAAGTTCTGGCTCCCACGCGAAGAACTTGGCATGCACACACGCACGCGAGCATATGTTTCTTTGACGTATAATTTCTATTTTTTGTCTCGTGGATTACAAAAGTGAATACGGACATAACACTGGAATTTGTAGGACTTTGGTGTATGTTTGTTATTTCATATTTAAAGATCTTGCGGTATTAAAAACAAGATTCGTAGAAAATAATAACAATAAAAACAAGATTCCTAAAAGATAGTCATTAGTTTTGAAAGCATACCTGTTATGTGTAAGGTTATAAGTTATTGTATAGAAATATCATTCATTAATATTATAAGTATTTAATTATTTATTTGGAGGACGAAGATTGTTTTACCCAGTCTAAACCCTACTACCGTATTATTATGTTATTCACCCTAGATAGTAATACATTCATCTAGTTTTTTGTCGGTATTTATTTTTCTTTTGCGAACAAATCATTATCAATCTCAATAACTTTGTTTATGATATGACTGCGACCTGGAGTTGGGACAGATAGATGTGAATTTTATTCAGAGGAAGCCCTATAAATTCTTAATAGAAGCGAAAAGGGTACATTTTTATGAAAACGAAGGAGTAGGGTAATTTTCCAAGGGGATGCGGCAGTAGATTTAGTGTATGGATAACGTTGAATTGATATTTACATAAAATTTTGATCATGGATGGCTTACTAGCTTTACATTTGATTAGATTGGATGTATCGCTTGAGTCAGGCGTTTCCAATTAACTACAACTTTAAGTTACATGAAGTTCAACAGTTGAAGTAAACATTGACTTTAAAGATTTATATTGTACTACAGATTCTACTTTACTAGATTAGGTATTCATCGATAAACAGTTAAATTAATCATTATAATAGTCTAATATTGTTGTATGGAAAGCCAATCGAACGGCTCCATGCTGAATAAACTTTGTCAAAGCCGAGAGCTTAATCAGCCTAAGCAGATCTCAACGCACTGGCGACCCTCCTCCACTTTATGACGCAAGCGTATATTCCCATCGCCTATCTCTAAGGCGCACACGACACAGCAGCCTACGCATATACACATACTTGCACGCGCGAACGTCGAAACGTACGGAATACCGTTTCGTCTGTCAGCCGTCTAAGGTGGATCAATGTGCCTAACCCCTCCCCCTTCCTCTGCAAGTAGAAGAAGAGGAAGCAAAAGAAGAGGAAAGGCGAACGATATTACTATCGCGCCGCCATCCAGGATATCCGTAATCGAAAAGGGATCTTTCTTCCTCCTCTCCGTTTAGCTGCTGCCGAAAATATCTCCCTGCCTGTTTGGCGACGGGATCATGTACCTCGATACGGAACCTCCCCTCCTCGCTGGCTAGCAAACGCTCTTCTGACCCCTCGGCGCGTGTGTGTATATATATATACTCTTTCCCCGCGTTATCCAAGAGCTTCTTTCGCTCTCCGTCCCACTCTATACGTCAAATACGTTATAACGAGGTCGGAGAGTATAGTAGCCTCGTCATGGCACAGGAGAGAGAAAGATACGTCACGCGATGAGTGCGTGCAGTCACGACGACTGTTGTTTCCCTTTAAAAATCAACGGGAATACACCACTACACCCCTTCCGTCTCGATATTGCACGACTGGTGTAGTGTTGGCTTCGTGGAGAGAAAGAATCACCGCGTGTCTTTCTTTTCTCGTTGACGTGCAGGGGAGTAGGAAGTCAGAAGAAATAAGCTGTTGTGCTCGTCCGGAGGGTCGCAGCATGTAGACGTGACGTTTAATGACTTTTTTATTCTAACGACGCCATTCGAGGCTCGTCACTGTGCTCGCACGAGAGGGTAAAATATACAATATGTGTTCTGTTGTTGTCTGTGCGTCTTTGGTAAATAATGATCAATTCATTAAGATACTAAGTTTTAATTTGATTTTATTTATGGACGTTATGAGATTTTTGGTGTTGTAACATTTTATAAGAGAGGAAGAGAACTGATTTATGTCCTCGTTTTATTTCCATTTTTATGGCTTTTGTTGCGAACTAATTTCTCAGAAAGATGGCTCTTTGATGGTCATGCAAATTCGTGACCTTCAACTTTTCTAGCTCTATAAATTGTTGAAGTTCTGCATTTTGATCTCATAATTTTATTCTTTATCTTCTACATATGTCTTTAATTCAGGACTCCAATTATTCACTAAAGGATTATGAGCCGAACATGATCTTACAAACGAAATCACGACCAATACACTTCTTTTCTCTTCATTAGCCGTCTACTTTGTAATTCACTAACCCATATTTTTCCGTAAAAGCCCCCTTCTCTTCCTCTACCTTGAACATCCCTAATTCCGATAAATATAACTTTTACTCCCATAGGATCGCCAACTTCCTCTCGACACCCAAACTTCCACGCATGAATCTTCCCTCTCGTACGCGCTTGTCGTCGTTGTCGCCGCCCTGGAGAGAGAGAGAGAGAGAGAGAGAAAGAGAGAGGGAGAATTTTCAGCGTGATTTACATCATTGACACACAAACACACACCTACTACCATGGACGGACTCGATCAATCATCCCTCTTATTGTCGTATGCGTGCATTATCGAGTGCGCCAGAAGATCCTTCGGACCTACAGTCTCTTTCAACGGCTATACTTTGTACGTGTACGAATGTGTGTGTATAGTATATAATATATAGGAAGGAAAGAGAGACGCTGGACGTTGGCCGGCAGATAAGCCTAATCTCGCAGAGGCGTTCGATCGGAAGAAGAGCTGGCCGAGCATCGGGGTGGGATGAACCGTGAGGGGGAAGTGCGGGAGAGAGAGAGAGAGATACAGACAGAAAAGGGAGAGAACGAATGCTTCTTCTTTTTCTTACCTTCACGCGTGAAAGCCAGAATCGCGGATCAGCTGGATTCGCTGATGGGGGTGTTATCTGTTAACACATGGTCAGTTCGCCGAAGAGACAGAATTCGTATCTATCTGTCTTCTCTCGAGCTTTGATTTCAGCTTCGCTCTCTTACACCTTGTCTTCCTTTATTCTCCAGAAGAATGTCTAGTTTTAATCCGGTCCTAGTTACTTCGCATCGATTATCGACATCGCGGGAAGGAAATGCAGACCTGTTGTTTTCTTTTCACGATGGCAGCGTGGTCGGAATCGCTGACGCTGAGGTTGCAGAGTCTTGGGTTGCTTGTCCGAGGCGGAAGAGACAGTTTGACGTATCGTGCCGGACGATTTATCGGCGTGATTCGGGTAATGACGGACGTTCGTTAGGAAGTTCTTTCTTACTTAGCAGACTTGTCGCGAAGATAATAATTGAAGGCCTTACTTTTGAAAGTAGATAAACCCATTTTTATGAAATTCCAAAAAGTATGTTAGTGATTTATGATGTGAATCATCTTAGGAATGTACCATTAGCTATTTTTTATGTCATTTTATCTGTAATTTAGTTTGTTTTAAAAGATGAATAGGTTATAAATTAAAGTGATTCCTCCTTATCAAATACCAAGATGAATCTAATATGTGTAATTAGATTGATATTACTATTTATTATCAAAAGATTCTTAATATTGTCATTTTATTTCGTTATCTAATGGAAAACTTATTTTACGCTCAGAAATTTACCTCTACTTTACTTGAAATTGAACAATCCCGGTAACACACAGAACAGGCAATTATTCCAATCTCCATGCGCGCTCTTTTCTCTCTCTCTCTCTCTTCTCTGACAATAAAATAAATATTCCCTGCCACGTCTGCTCCTCCGGAATAACTGCGGAATTTCCATGAGAAAGGAACTCGCTCGCTGCAGGCGCGATTTTTTCGCGTTTTCCCGCTCGGAAAACGCCTTAACGAAAATTCAAATCAGCCTCTCATCCCCCTTTCACGTCTCATTCTTATTCCCCGAGTACAGCTCTCTCTCTCTTTCTCTCTCTCTCTCGCTCTTTTCTCCGTCGAATTGCTGCCTCGCCCGCAAGGAAATTGATGTTTCGCGCACGTTGGCCACTTAACGCGAGCGAGAGCTCATCCTCCCTGCGCGAGGTCTTCTCTTCATTCACGGAAGTCTTACTGAAATTGTCTTTTCTTGTCGCCTTCCCGTTCCTTCTATCTCCCCTTCGCACGTTTTACCTCGGCGCTAAATCACGAGCCGCCCGATATCAGCCAAGAGGGGGAGAGAGAGAGAGAGAGAGAGAGAGAGAGAGAGAGAGAGAGAGAGAGAGAGAGAGGAGTGTATATCCATCCGATATCTCCTTTCGCGCGGGTGGCAGCGCTCGCTTTCCCCCCCCCGCGGG
>JAYJLV010100112.1:0-12159 GCA_036873485.1 Torymus texanus | reverse complement strand
ATGAACACTTTTGATCTACTAGTTCAGAACTATTATTTCCCAAAATTACAAAAAATTTGGCCGAAAGCCAGTTTCCATAAGGAAACGGCGGGGTCCTTTATTAACAGAATGTTTTATAAATTCTGTTAACACTATATGGCTTCTTTCCAAATACCCATTTGATTGAGGTCGATAACCTGAGGTAGTGACTTGATTAATTTTGAATATTTGACATAGCTCTTGTAATACTTTTCCTACAAAACTTCTAGCTTTGTCGGATAAAATTACACGCGGTGTACCAAATATTGTTATTAAGTTGTTGGCTAAGGCACTTGCGATAGTATATGCTTTAGTATCTGGTATAGGAATTGCTAAACAATATTTACTGAACGTACATTGTATCGTGAGAATATGCTTATTTCCATCAGGTGTAAGTGGCAGTGGTCCCACTGTGTCTATGGTGATTTTATAAAAAGGATCACTCGGCGTGTCCGTAATGATCATAAGTCCTTTATTTTTAATACGCATTAGTTAAAGTTTTTAGCAGCTTATGCATTTATGTATAAAGTCTTGAATATCATTTTTCATACCTGGCCAATAAAACTTTGATCGTACTAATCGATAAATTTTTCCTATGCCTTTGTGTCCACCTATTAAACTGTTGTGATATTCACTGATAATGGTTGATTGTTGGTCTTCGGGTGGAAAAATAGATGAGCCCCAACAAATTTTTAATGTACATTTATATTGGTCAAGAATTTTTCGGCATATTTGTAAAAATTGATTAAAATTTTTCTTACAAACTTTGTCGTCAATTTTAGATAACTTTAATTCTTTTGTCATATAATTTTATACATTCTGCAAGTGTTTGTAAGCAGTCGCATTTGTCTTTTTTCTGTTGGTTCATCCAGATATGATTTAGTTGAAACAACGGTAAATATTTTATTTTGTTTCCTTTTGGTGTTATAGCTATATTTCCAACTTCTAATTTTGATCGTTTAAACTCTTTTGCATCAATATATTTTAAGTCAATCAGTAAGCTTATCGAGATTTGAAGAAAATTCCCCATCTGCTGACGTAAAGTGTATAATATGGCCCGGTATTTCCGTCAAATTCTCAATTGAGAATTTGATTTTAAATTTCGACCCTGGCGATGTCATTATGTCTGCGTAGAATAGTTTTGGAGAAATAGTGTCGGAGGACATGCGCAGAGGATTTCTCTCTCACTCTCGAGCAGTTCCTCTGCCTCCGTTTCTTCTTCAGTTTCTTCGTTTATTGGGAGTAAAATCCTTGCTGTCCGTAGATTTTCTCTTTCCGACTCGGGCGATGTACTTTTTCTTCTTTCGAAAGGTGTTGATCGGAAACGAGGAATTCCTACCTGTCCTAAATGTACCCTCATTGTCCCACCACATATCGTCTGATCTTCGTCTCCCTTCTCTTTTTGACGCTATGTCTGCATTTTCTATGAGTGAGGGAGTGAGATGTTAATAGCTGTTGTTTCTCTCTGTTTCATCTGACGATGATCTGGCTCTCATTTCCTTAATGTTTTTATTTATTTTAATAATAGGCAGGTTTACATCATGCGAAGACTCGCTTTCGCTTTCTCTACAAATATGTAGTCTATTTGGAACTAATGATGGAAATGCTGCCATTTGTTTACTTTGGACAGGCGGTGTTTCGGTTTTACTACTGTCGCTGGAGGTCTGAACTGGATCTGGCTGGCTAACAGGGAGTTTAGTACTTGTTTCTTTTGCTCGCGGAGGTTTCAAGGGTTGAATTTTTTTTATTTGGGGATACTCGTTCTGCAATAGTTCCACCTAATTGTGACATGTCGGCAGGAGCAGCAGGTAAGGGGGCATTTTTCGATCCCGGTGGTCAACCTCTTGGTGGTTTATATACTATGCTCGATATTGTAGTTCGGCCGCTTGTTTTTGCTCTACCTGCACTTGCAGTGGGTAGGATGACTGTCGATGCTATTACTGGGTTTCTCGAAAGTGCGTCTGCATTTGTATTGAGTCGCCTTGACTTATGCACAAACTGATAAGAATATTCTCTCAGTCTCGTTCCATCGTATCCATCGTAATGGTTCATGGTCGCTAACTAAAATTCGGATATTATTGCAAGGCATTCTTTTTCAGTAGTGCCATAATTTAATTCTGCAGGTTTCATCAATTTTTACACATATGCTACTGGATGTTCTTCTCCAAGCTTACCCTGACTGAGCACAGCTCCTAGGCCAAAATCAGAAGCATCAGTTGTCAAGATAAATTGTTGATTAAAACTGTATTGTATTGTATTGTCATTTATTGTAAATCAGTTGCTTATAAACATAATAATATATATTATATAAACGTTTCGTGTAAATAATACAGTGATACAATAGCATAATATAAAATATGACTTAGTCAAATATAGTTTCTTAGCCTATTTTTATTCTTGATATCACAGTCTGTTTCTAAAAACTAATAATACTGAAATAGTAAGTCGAAGACTATAAAAGGGATATCACTCATGACTAGAATTTTATAGCTGACTAGAGTTATAACAATACACGCAAATGACAATTTTTGTCGAAAACTTCTAAAAATAAAAGACTCGCTGGCTTAGCCAGGTAAAAATAAAACTTAAAACTAATAATACTGTAGTCAAAAATATATAAACCTTATAACTAATAATACTATAAGATCTGACATTCATACTCCACACTCACGCTAATAAATACATTCATTGTAAATGGGACAATACATAAAATAAATTAACGAAAATCAGGATATTGTAAGACTGGCGCGCTGCACAGTGTTTTATTTAAGCCTTCAAATGCAGTTTGCGCTTTCGCAGTCCATTTAAAAGCTAATCCTTTATTTAAAAATTGTCGTACATTTGTTTGAGACTTGGGAACAGGAAAATTCTGGACTGCAGAAAGTTTCTTAGGGTTGGGTTTTACTCTTTCCTTGTATATTATATGTCCCAAAAATTCTACTTCCGTAGTTAAAAATTCGCACTTGTCGGGTTGTAGAGAGAGTTTTGCATATTTTAGTTTTACAAATAATCTCCTTAGCTTTTTTTCATGTTCTTCTAATGAATTTGCATAAATTATAATATCGTCGATATATACAAATAACTCGACGCCTTCCATGACTAGCAAGCTCATTAAATGTGCAAAGGTGCCAGGCGATCCGGCTAGACCGAAAGGTAACCGCTTCCATTGTAAATGTAAATTACCCGTGGAAAAGCAGTTTTATGGCGGTCATATGGGTGCAGTTCTACTTGGTGGAAATCACTTGCCAGGTCAAAAATCGAAAAATATTTTGCCCCTCCCAAGTATTAAAAAATTTCAATTATATTTGGTAGAGGCTGAGATGATATAACTGAATTCTTTTTTTAATTCTCTATATTCAATTACTAGTCTCCATCTTTTTCTTCCGTTCGAATCGCTTTTTTTCGGTACTATCCATAAGAGTGAATTAGAGGATATTCCTTTCCGAGATTACGTACGTGTTGTTATTCTCCTTCATTGAAATGACTATGTCTAAGCATTTCTAGAATACGCTTCAGGCGGTCTGTCTTATCTTCTCCCGTTTCGCTTTGACTATTTACATCGTCAAAACAATCATCTGATTCTTCAAGAAACTCAAAAGATTGTACTTCTTGCGTCGGAACATCGATTTCCACATCTTGTTCCAAGGTATTAATTGCAAAAATTTTGCAACTATTATTTTTAATTTTTTTGTTTCTCTAAGAAAAATTCCGCCCATTGCTTTTATACGTGGAATGTATCCCTTCTTAAGGACAGTGTTTTCTATCTGTATTGTAATGGGACCTGC
Organism: Torymus texanus; assembly: GCA_036873485.1. Lineage (NCBI taxonomy): Eukaryota > Metazoa > Arthropoda > Insecta > Hymenoptera > Torymidae > Torymus > Torymus texanus. The sequence continues at coordinate 8,356 of JAYJLV010100112.1, read as the reverse complement.
TCGACCACAAACCAGCATTGAGCCTGCTTTTTCCTTATCTTCTTTATCTTGAAAGTATATAGGTGTCACTGGGTCGCTAGTAAATGCAATAGTTCCGTGGTGGAATGATATTTCAGCTGCCTCTTGCTGTAAAAATCCTACACTTAAAATTCCATCGAGAGGCAAAGGTAATTTTTCTGTTATTACGTGAAACACTGCCAGTTTATTTTTCATTTCTATTGTAACCGTTTCTTTTGGTTCTATCTCATCCTGTGTTATTCCAGTTAATTTGACGGCGTTATCTGTGTCTACTAAAGCCTTCGAATGTCGTGCTGAGAGGTGAAGTAACGACACCCCTGCACCTGTATCGATAAGAAAACTCGCATTTCCTTTATTTGTGGTGCTCTGAATTTGATAATTGGAAGTTTTCCTCTCGATTGTTGGCTGATAATTGTCCCGCCAACAAAAGCCTTACTTGTGCTGGACGCTCTTGCTGAGATTTCTCGCTCATCCGGCCGTCCGTCCATTGAGCGTTTGTCAAGTTTACATGATCATTTGATTGAAATGGATACATGTAACTTGGTATTGGGTTAAAATTTGTTGGCCACATAGGCGGTGCTTGATATGGATATTGTCCCATCCATGGAGCACCCACATACATATTTGGTGGAAAATTATAATAATTTCTCTACCAATATGGTCGTCTAAAATTCTTGGTTTTTGCTTCTTCACTTGCTTCAACGTCGTTTTTTCTTTATTCGGTGTCCATAGTCATTTTTTATCTTCTTTTGGTCGTTCGCAACTCTTTACTTCGTCTATCGCCTGAGTGAAAGTGGCTACCTGGTTGGTAGATGGTTCATTGTGATCGGACGCGTCGTTTACTAGATTTATGTAGGTGTGTACATCTCCACTTTTCTTCATTACGTGTTCAACCATTTGAGCTATTTTCATGGCGTCACGGAGGTTGGCAGGTTCTCTGATGGTGACTGCATACATTAATTCTTCGGTAAGGCCGCGTTTAAATGCTTCTAAGGCCATTCCAGATAACATCTCCTTCATAGTAGTTACCTGTTCGTCACGAAACTTTTCTTTGAGAGCAGCCGTGGCTCCATCCATATTTTTTTATCCTAGCAAAAAATTCTTATACTGTCTCACCCTTTTCCATCTTGCAATGGTGAAGGACTGAACAGTAAGCAGAGCAGGTGCAGCATAATTCTAGTGCGCCGGATGGCACACAAGTCAGGCGCTAAGGCGGAGAGAGTTAGCGCGCCGTATTTCGCGCAGAAATAGCATGGAAATAGCGCTGCATCTACTCTTTCGTCTTCTATTTCTCACAGAAAACATCTCGGGCACTTTTTGGGAAATACCTATTCCTACGTAAAAAATGCTCAGCTTTCGATCTAGAGGGTCAAAATAATATTAAAAACATACTTTTTGAAATATAACATGTTTTATACTTTTTGAAGGTGAAACAGAAACTTCTCGTGAAAACTACAGACACCATTGGAAAGCTGAGGAAAAACTACGTTGGATAAGTTTATCAGTAAATTTTTATAAGTACGTTTTAGTATCGTAAACACGAGTTAGAAATAGCATGATTTGACGCTCTATATATATACACACACACACACATATTTGTTTCATTTACAAGTTTAGGTTGCTAAAAGAGATTTATATTTTTTGAGTCTTGAGACACTTAAGGTTTCTGTTGACAGATTTGTAGCTATGCAATTTGGATGTTGACTTATTTGGTTTTTATATTTTCGGGAGAAAGGTTGAACTTCCTGTTTAACTGAATACTATTCGTATCTTTCCTCATTATATCATTAGGTACAAACCACGGGGCGTTTAGGAAGTTTCTTATCGTTTTATTTTGAATCATTCAATAATTTTTATGTTTGAGTCCGAGGCTGTCCCCCACAGTTGAATCCCGTAGGACCAGAGAGGTTTTATTATAGATTTGTATAAAATTAACTTATTTACAGTAGAGAGTTTCGATTTTCTTTACAGCAACCAGTACATACTTCTAATTTTGAGGTTTATCAGCTAGGTATATCAGTATACTACCTCGAGGAATCCAGGAATTAATTAGACAGAGTTTGGTTTTTTCGTTTCTGAATTCAACTTGAAAAAAATGCCCTATATTGGCGGCTGTTTGAAGAACGCCCTCTCTCGGCTGTGATTTCAAGAACGCCCCGTTTCAGTGTCCGGTTCATAAATGCCCTATCTTATAATAAGATGATTAGAAATCATAAGAAGAAAAAATGATTTTTCAATAAGTTTTAATAACTAATACATTTTTATCAGATGTATTGATAGTTTTAATTGATTATTAAAAATTTCTAAACATAACTTTATAATAAATAAATTTAAGATTTTGGAGAATATTTAACTTACCTATTTATTAATAACATGCTTTTTGATTGTAATTTATAATCTAATCTTATGTAAGTAATGCAGTAATGTGTATTTACAGGCAGTGAGATTTTCCCGAGTGTCTTTTTTAGTTAAAGGCCCAAAGAAAAACAATAGTCAAAGGAATTCATCAAGGTGTTTATCCAGGCTACTAGATTGGACTCATCAGTGGTGATCTTGTAACCGTCATCATACACCTGCCTCAGAATGGTAGCGGCCGAAGCTTTATAGAATCTAATAGCCTGGACGAAACACCTTGATAAATTCCTCCTTTTTCCTTTGGGCCTTTAACTAAAAAGGACACTCAGGAAAATCTCACTGCCAATAATACCCATTAGTTGCATTTCTTACAGAAAATCTATAACAAGCATTAGCTTCACTAAAATTTATAAAATCTAATCTGCTTAGTGAAGTAATTTAATAGATGCAGTTTATTGAATGTATAAAAGATAGCACCAAAATTTGTCGTATTATTTAAGTTTAGAATGAAAAATTCAATGAAATAAATGTTGCCTCTATTTAAATATATTTTACTTTATTGTAAATAAGAATTCCTATAAAATAAATACAAAAAAATAATTATATAATGAACAGACAAGAGGACCCTAGAAAATCAAACGATATAGGAAAACAAGAAACTAATTATTTCTAATTATATTTACATAAATTTATGAATTGTATACCGATTAATAACACAGGCACACAAAAAAAGAAATGGGTTTATCTGGAGGAAAGACCTACCTATGTTTTTTGGCCCACTGAATCCAAATCTGCTATAAAGAAATGGGGGTTGTATCACTAATTTTCAACATAACCTCAAAAAACGGCGTTATCATAGCGATTAAGGCTTGATAAAACAGACTATGGTTTATTTTACTTCGAAAACCCGTTATTCCTATGTAATTTGACCCACGGAATTCTAATTTGCTATCAAAAATGAGGTTTGCCTGATGGATTCGGAATATAACCTCAAAAAACTGTAAAAAACGGTGTTTTTAGCGGCTGAGGCTTGAAAACATGAACTGGATTTATCTAGTCTTAGTCAAGGCTAAGCGCGTTTTCATTGGTGAATATACGATCAGATTTGCGTAAGACTTTTCTGAAGTTCATACTATTTAAAATGACTAAAAATAACACAAGGTGGAAGATGATGGTTGAACCTTCGAGAATGGAAAATTAAGAACCATCGCGTAGTTATAGTGTGTAAGTGGATTTTTGTGATAAGAATGTTATAGTTAGTATACATGCACATGAGATTAAACTACAAGGGTTTACGCTTACATACGCGTTTGTCATCGAATGACCGATGTAGAGGATTTCAAGAAGGGTTCAAAAAACTCGTACTTCGTATTGTCAAGAAGAACTACCTTTACGCATCACTTGAATGAATTAATGAATAACCTCCATTGTTCTGGTTTGTATAAGTTTGGATGGAACTCATCGATAAGTTCCTTCACTTTCATACAGTACAGTATATCAGATTCGCCAGTAAAGTATTTACGGAATGCATCTTCTCGGTTTCGATAAAATGTGACATTTATGCCCTTCTCTAATACATTATGGGACTATCAATTGTGAGGCTAGTAATTCAGCTACATCCTGCTAGTAGTTTAGCTTGGGAGATCTTTTTTTGACTTTTCTCTCTACCGTCGGAAACATATTCTTCATCAATATCCGAAGACAGTTCTTCTTCACTCTCATCGGTTTCACTTTCTGCTTACGCCACTGATTTACTTTCCTCAGCAAGATTTTCTTTTTGGACATCGAGATTTTCAACTTCTTCTTCTGAACCATCATCAACTTGTATACCATCCATTCCTTGTATGCAGCTGTCTCGTGAAGCCTCATCTATCAAACTTACAACTAAATTTATCTGTGGACGAACGATACAAGATAGCTTTGCATACACTATTTTCTCTTTGCGCAGTTTATTTATCCCGTCCACATTCGTCAAACAGTATAGCAATCATTTCTGTCAAATGGTTTTTGTAAGTTGCTATGGTGTTCGAAATTTCAATTGACTTGTGTCTTAAATTTTTTCAAACTGGAGCGTGAACATGTTGGCGGACTATTGCTGGATACTAAACAGAGATACCCAATCTAATGACAAAAAGCGACGTAGAAATCCTCTACATCAGTCATTCGGTGACAAACGTGTAGGGTAGCGTAAACCTATGTAGTTTAATCTCATGTACATAAAATCATTTTCAGTCAAATGTTTTACTTACTATCACATTCTTATCACAAAACTCTATTTACACACTATAACTACGCGAGCATTCTTCATTCTCCGTTCTTGAAGGTCCAATCATCATCTTCAACCTGCTGTTATTTTTAGTCATTTTGTATAGTCTGAAATTCAGAAAAGACTTACGCAAATGTCTTCGTATGTTCACCAATGAAAACGCGCTTAGTCTTGACGAAAACTAGATTAATTCAATTCATGTTTTTCAAGCCTCAACCGCTAAAAACGCCGTTTTTAACAGTTTTTTAAGGTTTTCTTCCGAATCCATCAGACAACCCTCATTTTTTTATAGCAAATTCGGATTCAGCGGGTCAAATTACATAGAGGTAGGTAGGGATTCCCTCCAGATAAACCCACCTTTTTTTAGCCCTGTGTAATGAAATTAAATCATTATCGCCAATCATAATTTTGCTTCCTCCAAGAGGAAGCTTTGTGATAGTACTTTTTCTTCCTCAACGAGGAAGCTTTGTAACGGTGAAAAAAATTTTGAGACAAAAGAGGCTTAAAATGATGTAATGGGTTGAAATTTTGATAAAATTTTGTTTCCTGCCTGTTTGTGCGTGTGCGTGTGCGTGTGCGTGTGCGTGTGGGTGTGGGTGTGTGTGCGTGTGTGTGTCTGTGTGTGTGTAAACTTTCTATATCTCGGGAACCAAACCATGGATCTTCGCCGTCCAAAGCTTATTTTGTTCGTCTTGCGAAAAAAACTAGGCACCCTGACGTACTTAATATTCTATCGATTTTCTTTTTTTTATAACCAAAAAACGATTTTGAATTTTTTTAATTTTTACATATGTAGGGGTCAAAATTATTTATCAGTCTAAATTCTTCTTGAAAGGTCTTACGCGCGTGGCGGGAAATTCATATTATGGTAGCGGGTCTTTTCAATTTCCTATATATATTAACCAACGCGAAAAGTCTTTACAACAATTAATTAATTTATTTATAAGATTATTAATTAATTTTAGGGCGCACGTGTCAGTACCTATTGAAAATATAAGTTCTGACTCTACTTTGTTATAACCCAAAACTTCTCCTCGTACGTAAATATTTACTCTTTATTTTAAAGAGATGAATTCATCTAAACCTATTGTAAATATCTATCTACTATATATTAAAAACATAAGTTCAGACTTTACTTGGTTACGACCCAACGCTTCGCCTTCCAGTGCCATAAAGATGTATTTATCAACTTTATATTTAAGAGGTAAATTTAAACTTTATTTTTTTACGACGACCAAAAATTTCTCCTTCCAGTACCGTAAAGAGATAAACCGAGACTTTATTTTGTTATGATCCAAAACTTCTTCTAGTACCGTAAACATTTATCTACTATATAATAAAGAGATAAATTCAGACTTCATTTTGATGCAACCCACGGACCAATAAGAGAATGTGTTTATAAAATGATGCTATTGGCACTGTTACACCTACTCGTCTGATGGTTGGACATAACACCTCAATTTTTTAGAGGTGATATTGGCTACTTTTTTATCAGACCCTAAATAAAAAAGATAGACAACGAATTGGTCTTCAATATCCATCTTTGTACCTCTTTCCAGTCTTTCCTTTACCACGTCTAGGCAGCAGGTTAAGTACTATCTTTTTATAAAACAATTTATCAACATTTACTGCCATTCGTACCTTTATATTTAATTTCCATCTTTTATTTTAAGAAAATAAAACATAATAAATTTAAGAAATAATAAATTTAGTATTATTAGAATTGAGAAATATTAAAATAGTAAATATTGGTATCTTTATTATTGTTTAGTTTTAAAAAAGTCTGAATGTAGCTTTAATATCATTTCTTACTGTAAGGAGATGTTTTGAGTTATATCAAAAAGTAGTCTAAATTAATTTATTACTTCTGTTTAAAAAATCATCCGATTCACTTTTTTTGTTATATCTTAACATCCCCTCTCAGTACCTTTAATCCACTCAAACCCACTATCCGCTAATATTTCTTCATTTTATGATATATTTATCATCCGACCAAGCGTAGGCGTGTGAGAAATTGTCGCTAGTACATATAACATTCATAGTAATTGTACATTATGACACTGCTATGGAAGGTGATTATTTAATGTCTCATCCGGTAAAAATCACCTTACCCACGAGTTTCATACAATATTTTATACCACGAGAGTCGAATAATCATATTCAAGTTATGATTTCGAGGTTAGAGAGGTGTAAATTATTTTACATAAATTGAAATTCGATTGTAACTATATTCCAAAATCAGTATCAAATAATCATGACAAATTTTTTATAATTTTTAATGATATCAATTTTGTAAGAATAATATTTCCATTTAGGCGCGTATCATAACAAAATTTGAGAAAAAAGGGCTGCATCTAAAATTGTATGTACTGTGAGTCTTAGCTGACATAGCATATATTGCAAGCCCTCACTAAGACTGCATCTGCTGTGAGCCTCGGCTAAGCTCGCATCTTTTGTCAGCCTCGACTAACACTGCACGTTTTGCGGTTTTCGGTGACCATAGCATCATACTCCGCTCAGTCGTCAATGTATAGATTCTGTTTTCATTAAAAAGATGTCAAATAACAGAGAAATTCTTACGAGGGGAAGCCGTAACGATGGAACAATTAGCCTTTTTTCATATGCAATTCATTATCATATTTTTTATGATAATTATTTAATAAAGAATTTTTACCTTTATTTGTTGATCTAAATTTAATATTTAATTGATCTGGTGTTGGAATACTCCTGTAAAATTTTTTATTAAGTATGCGAATATAAGCTCTTTTCAGTTTGAAGGAAAGGCATTCTTCAAGAATGAGATAAAAATATTTACTACATGACCAACGAGGTTTTAGAAAATGGCCTGCACCAGTGTAGATATCTTAGAAAAGGTAACGAAAAAAAGAGAAAGAAAGAGAGAGAGAGAGAGAGAGAGAGAGAGAGAGAGAGAGAGAGAGAGAGAGAGAGAGAGTTAATCGATAACATAAGAAACCGCCGTTCCACATACAAGTTTAAAAAATTCGAATATTTCATAATAGCTTTTTAATAAGTTCGTACCTCTAAAGCTGCACCAACTTGTCTGCTCATCATTTCGGCTTGAAGAAGTGAGACAACAGAAAGACCTTTCCAATCACTACGATCTTCATAACTGGACCTTCTACAGCTTATTCGATCTCTTTCATTTTGTACAGCTAAAATAAAACATATTTGTTACCATGAATATTTAAAGTACTAATAAGTGTTGTTAGTATACTACTAGGATATCAAAGAACACTTTTTAGGCACGACCGCTTCTCGGGAGAGCCTTATATATTCACCAGAGCAAAAATGGTAACACATCATAATATTAATATGTGGTGAAAAAAATAATTTCCCGCAAAAATCAGTTCATTTGAAGCCTTCCCTAAAATGTATGTATGCATGTACGTATGTAATCACGTTTAAGGATTATCTAAAAAATTGTTGACGGATCTCAGCGAAATTTTAACCAAACCGTTGTCTAATTCTAGGAAGGGCCCAGATTCAATTTCAGAAAGATCCATTAAAAAATATAGAAATGCGAGAACAATTAAAATTTCGGAATAATCTATTTTTAACCATACGGCGTAGAAAAATAATTTTCTGGGTAAATCTAATACATGGATTAGATTAAACAAAATAAAACAAAGCTTTTGTATATGAATCATTTTTTACTACGATCAATATTTTAGAAGTTAAAAGCGAAAAACTGCTAAA
>JAYJLV010100101.1:0-12161 GCA_036873485.1 Torymus texanus | reverse complement strand
CCTCGATGACTCCAAATACCGCTATAATTTTACCCTGAAAACGTGTAGGAACGGGGACGGAATGACACGCACACAAAGAATCACACACTCGCGAATAATTAGTCGACTAATGAATAATAATAATATTTATTAACTATGGTGGCCTAGTGGTGCTGCGATGTCGAGAAAAATCCTCTCTGGACTCCAACTGACCTGTAACACAAAAATCTCGAACCACAATCACAACTACTCTTCTTCAGCTGAAAAATCCGAAATAATCACGATAAATCCTAATGGGAGAAAAGAACGATCACTCGACCCGTAACGACTCACCTAAGTATTTCCCCTTACCACTCACCATACAAACCTTGATTACTTACTACTATAATATTACAACTGCGACTGGATTAAGCCCGGTATGCTATCTGTTAGTGAGCCAGAATCAGAGAGAGCGACTCGTCAGATCTCATCCGATTCATCACCTCGGTCGAGTCTATTCGATGACTCGTGTTCATCTCGTATTGGCCCTAGCCCTTCTTATTACCTATCGCTAGTCTTTTACCATGACTCGCATGTTATTAGAGAAGCGATAGGCTTTAATGGGGAGCATGCGCGTTTGTTTATATGCGTGCGCACTTTAAAATCCCGATGCTCTACTCTACCCCTCCGCGTATAACTCGAGTTCTGCTGGAATTCCCTTTCTACCGCTCCTTTACCGCTTCTGTACGCGCGTTACCCCCTGACGGTCCTGAATGCGGTCACTAGCCCACAGCGATACGCATAAACCTTATTCTTACGTGCGCTATACGAACTCGTCCGCCTGTCTAGTTCTCGCTTCCCCTCCTGCGTCCCTTCTCTATCACTACTCTCTCTCTCCCATCTCTCTAGCCTGCGCGCGCGTACAGTGATAGCCACGCACCCCTACTAACTCCCTCTAACGCGCCCACTCTCGCCTATGCGCGCGCGCGCCGGTGCGCGGTATCAGTTCTCGCCAACGGTGCTCCCGTTCACTTCACGCTCTCTATTTTGCGGCTCTCGATACCGCTTCCCGCGTAGTGTGGCCCGCTCTCGTGCTCGCGCCCCCTCGCCTTCCCGCCACCCTAGTGGCTTCATCTCGCGCTCCCTTCGTCGCTCGACCCGGTACGCGTCGGTGTGTGTGTATATGTGTGCGAGTGCATGCACCGCCTACTCGGCATCCTCAGCGCCGACGCTCGCAGTCTGGCAGCCGTGGCAGACAATCATTCGCGTGCGGAGAGTGCTAAGGAGGCCTTGTGACTCCGTCACATAAGTTATATTTATTATATATGGGTCATTGCAGGACTATTTTAACTTTGGCTGCGCAGGGAGGTCAACCGATCTTGTCGTCGATTTTTTCTATGATAGGGTATGTGAAATGAAGCCTATCTCAGATTTTTAAAAAAATGTATATATATATGTATGTATATATATATTTTAAAGGTCCGAAAACCACCTTTTTTTGGTCATTTTTGAAAAATCATATCTCAGCGAATTTTTAATATTTTTTGACGTGCGACATCTTATTCGATTCATTTACTCATGTACTTCCAAGGAAAAATAGTACATCATTAAAAAATATTAACTACGGTATCTGCCCCTTAATTAATATTTCGCTTTCAAGGTGAATTTTAGGACGATATTCAAATAGCCATAAGTTCGCGAATTTCTAATATTTTCAAACACGGTTTACGGCATTATTTTCGTCTTATCAAGACCTTCAATTTGAGGTGTCGAACGTCTTATTCAATACAACAGAATGGAGATGGACGTGATCAAAGTTGGCGGTTTTCTCAAAATTTGCCGTTTCCAAAGGAGGTAAAGAAAACCTTATTAATATTTGTTTAATTTTCATGCGTTTTCTGTTAGCTTGAACCAAGTAGAAACACTCCTCAAAATTCCGCTTTGTGTTTTTTTGATATTATCCGAAATAAACATTTTCAAAAATTTGAAAAATTTAATATTTAGAAAAAAACGTCCATTTTGACTTAACATATTTCCGGTCCTAATGCATCAAATGATACGCGTGATAATCCAAACTAAAGATCTTAACCAGATATATAAAACGACGCAAACGGTGTTGAAAAGGATTGAATTGCGAAGAATCTACAGGCGCTCAAAGTTTGCTCTGAAATGGTGCTATATGTCTATACCATTATACAGGGGGTAATGATTAGAATTTTTTTCTCTAAAAAATTTTGTGCAATATAATCAAGGAGCACGGCAGCGCTCCGAAGGCAAGTATAAAGAGCCTTAGAAACAACCGCGTGATGACATACATTGAAATGGCTACCCGAGAATTTCAATTAGTTACTACAATTTTCAACGCTTTTATATGAACTCAAATAAAATAATAACATTCTTTATATTGTTATATTATGTTGCACAAAAATTTCATGCAAAAAGTTGGTTTAGATTTTGCGGTACAGTTGTTGGAAAGGTATTCTTGTTTATTATTTTTAAAATTCTAGTTTGCACTATTTGGAATAACTGAGGTTTATTAGTATAAGCACCACCCCATGCAATTATGCTATAGTTAATCAAGCTGTGAAAGAAAGCATAGTAAATAATCTTTAATGTACCTTTAATGTATCTTTAATCCATGAATTTCGACATTTTTCTGAAGATAAAGATGAGATATCTGGTCTTGTTTATTAAATTTTCAATATGTTTATCCCACCTCATTTTAGTGTCAATGGTAATACTAAAGTATTTAGCATTATTGACTCTTTTAATCAGTTCATTATCACCACCCCATGCAATTATGCTATAGTTAATCAAGCTGTGTAAGAAAGCATAGTAAATAATCTTTAATGTACCTTTAATGTATCTTTAATCCATGAATTTCGATATTTTTCTGAAGATAAAGATGAGATATCTGGTCTTGTTTATTAAGTTTTCAATATGTTTATCCCACCTCATTTTAGTGTCAATGGTAATACTTAGAATTATTGACTCTTTTAATCAGTTCATTATCTATTTTAATTGTTATTTTTATCGGTACGCTATTAGAGTAATTCCCAAAAGTTTTGAAAACTGTTCTTTGTATATTTAAAGTTAATTTATTTACTTTAAGCCATAATGATACTTCTTCAAGATACTTATTGCCACAACAGCGGTATCGTCTGCATAGGATAAGATGGTCTTATCAGGCAGTCTTGTTAATAAGTCGTTTACATAAAGCATGAAGAGAAGAGGTCCGAATATAGTTCCTTGTGGTACGCCAGTGGTGATGGTTTCAGGTTCACTAACTTGCGAGACTATTCTGACAGTTTGTTTTCTGTTACTGAGGTAGCTCTTGCATAGAGCTTATCTAACAATATTGTATGGTTCACCGTATCAAAAGCATTTGCTAAATCTAAAAATAAAATGGCTATAGCTTGACTATGGTCTAGTTTTTCGTATAAGTTTTTAGTTATAAAACTTAAGGCATATTTTGTACCTATATTCTTAATAAAGCCACATTGTTTTTTACTGATTAGTTTGCTTTTATTTATAAAGTATATAATTCTGTTGTGAATGATTTTTTCAAAATTGTTGTGATATTAGATATTAATGATATCGGCCTATAGTTGCTCATATCACTTTTGCTTCCTGACTTGTATATAAGTATTACTTCAGCTGATTTTAGTAAATCTGGCCATATTGAAGTTTCAAGACAAAGATTAAATACATATGCTATAATATATCAGCTACTATAGGACAGATAGCTTTCAATGTTTTTGCATAAATTTTATCGTTACCGCCCTTTTTATTTGTAAGCTATTTATCATTTTCGTAATTTTATATTTATCTGTGGGTTTAATGAAAATTGTTTTTGGATTGTTCTTTGGTAGTTCAATTTCCGCATGGTTTGATTTTGTGATTCTATTACTCAGTGTCTCACCTATGTTAATTTGCAGTTAAAGGCATTCATGGTATTTGCTATTTCCATTTGGTTTTTTATTATTGTGTTATTTTCATCTTTTATTTGTTTAATAGCGGTCTCAGTTTTGTTTTCATTCTTTCCGATTTTGTCGTTAGTGCAGACCCAAAGTTTCCTGGGATCATTTCTATTTTTTTCAACTAATGTCCTGTAGTAGTTAAATTTCGCTGCTTTAATGATTTTATCTAAGGTTTTGCAGAATTTTTTATATGTATCTTTTAGTACAAAATTGTTCGGGTTTTGTTTTACTCTATTATATAATGTTTCTTTTGTATTACATGAAGTTATTATGGTACTAGTTATGCAATCGCTCCTAGGACGTTTTTTAAAGTTCCGTGTTTTCGGTTTAGAATATTTAGCTTTATCTGTGCATAATTCTATATCTGCTATCATTGAGTTTATTATGGCATTTGGATCAGTTAGGTTCTTCTATTTATTCTAATTGGTTTCTTTGACAGTATTGACTAATTTATTATAATTGTAGTAATATGTATCAGTTTTTGATTCTCTGTTCTTTGTAAGAGTTTTAGTAATTAGAGAATCTGTTTTGACGAAAATATTATCTATATAAATACCTTCGTCTGTGTTGATGTTAAAAGGTCTGGTGGTTTTTATAAAGCTAGGAAGAAAACCATTTTCCAATAAATTGTTGCGAAAATCATTACTCACTATGTTATTGTCATTTATGTTTATGTTAAAATCGCCAATTATGATATGATTTTTACTATTTCTTTTATGATGTAAAACCATTTTTAAATTTAAATTTAACTCCGTACAGCTTAGACCATGTGATCTATATAAAGAAGTTATTTCTAAACTACTGCTATTATTTAGTGTAATAATAGTGTTTAATAATTTAAGTTTGCCAATTTCGATCGCTTCAGTAGTCTGCGTAACATTTTCCTTTATATAGTGTCACACTCTGCTGGGGATCAGGGCAGAGCGGCGGATCATGGGAAAGGTGTTTCTCAAAATCACTAGCACACCACGAATTTATTAAACGCTACAATTCACTTTATTCTCTTTAATAACTAAGGTACTTATTATCACACAAAATATACACGGGCACGCGTCACTTGCACCAAATTTTGATCGCTGGCTAGCACAAAGCTGGGAGCAGAAAGGAAACCTATCTACTAGCTACAGCACGCGCTGTAGCTTACGCGAGTCCGGATATTACATGCGACTCCCGACGACGTCGCGCACACACACTCGCAGAAAACCCTGGGGAGTAAATAACTAGGACACAAATTTTGGCCAGACAGCGCGTACTGCTGCAGCTGCGGCTTTCTCTCTCTCTCTCTCTCTCTCTCTCCCTCTCTCTTCCTAGGTCGCTCTCACTCTCGTTCTCTCGGCGGCGGTGCTTGCTTTCTCCGCGATAAATGGCGACGCACTCGAGACAGCTCCGTTCGCACACGGCGCGGCGGTTGGCGATCGAATGCCGGCCGGTGCTGTCTACGTGCTTCTGAACGCTGTATAACGCCGATCGGCCGCCTTCTTCACCGCGGCGCGAGTGAGTAGTACCTGTGCAGCCGAGACTCATGGCTATCGGCAGGCAGAATCAGCGTTGCTGCGCCGAGGCTCTCTCTCACCTTCGACATCGGCTGCTTTTTGGTTGAGACATGGAGACGGAGACGGCGTCCCTCTCCTGACCCGCTGATCCTCGTTCGCTCTAACTTCAGCTACCACGACGTCTTAGTCCGGCTGCAGCTATGACTTATAGGGGAAGGGGAGGGATGTTAAGGGAAGGTCGTTGCCTTGGGTAAGCATAGGAGGACGAGCGAGCGTATGAGTGTGAGTGCGACGTCGCACCTCGAGGCGCCGCTCGCCAATACCGCCGTGCATTGAAGTTATAATACATTTTATAATTTTTGATTTTATAATACAAATAAAAGTCTAATTGCTATACCTCTGTACATACGATTACATACGGTTTAATCTTGAGGTTTTCAAGAAGAATTAGTAGTTTTTCAAAATTGGCATTTAAACTTCTTATATTAAGATATCAGATCGGATTACGGCTTCTTTTCTTATTGAAAGCCTTAAGATGTTTGTATATCTGTTCTTGCTGAATAAGATTGTGTTGTATTTCACTAAGTAAGTTATTTTTGAGCAGGTGGCGGCGTTGCACTTAATTTATCTACTAAGCTTTTCACAGATTTTGCTTTTTTCTGATAAAGTAGATTATTGGTTTGTATGTTTTGTATTATCTTTAGGGCACTTGTTTCATCCCACGTCGGTAAGCAAGGCATAATTGGATAATCTATTGAGTTAATGTATTTTTTTGTTTTGTTTTTTAGTATGGTACATTTAATTCTGTCTGTTGGTAAGTGGTCTGTGGGTAGACTTGTTCTATATTCAGTGTTGTTATCTGTACAGTTGACACATTCTACTTCGTTAGTTTTATATTCACTCACTTTATGTTTATCAGTGCACTTAATACATACTGTTTCATTCTGGCATTATGTCCAAAACGCTCGCAGTTGAAACATCGAGTTATGTTTATTAAATCATAAACTTTGCAGCGTTGATGATCTATGAAAATTTTATTATTACTTTGTCTGATATATTTGTATATATCCGGCGTTACTTCCATTAAAACTGTATTAGTTTTATTTCTTTTGTTCATGTACATGTGTAAAACTTTCCCACTATTATTAAACTCTTCAATACTGTTCTTCAATACTCTCTTCGTCCGTATTTGTGGCATTGATTAGTCCAACAATTTTTATTTTGAGATTGTTTTGTTGTTCCATTTTTATGTCACAATTCTTTAATTTTTGTAGAAGCATTGATTCAATTATTTCTACACTTTCAGTATTGGTACAACTAATTTCAATTTCATTTTCATTTTTTGAAAGTAGAAACTTTGCTTGAATGCTTTTATCTGATACCAGGTAGTTTTTTAATAATACAACGGTGTTTTTTTGGTTAGGATCCTTGTTTTTTATTATTATTTTCGGTACTCGTTTTGGTTTCGGTTTTAAATCATTTATCACCTCAGCATATGTTTTCTGGTTCACTATTTCTTCTGTATTTTTGTTTTAGTGAAGATCTATTATCTCTTTTCGTAATTGATTCTTATCTTACAATTCACTCACTAATTGTTTTGAAAGCATGTTTTCAGTTACTAACATTTCCATATCACTTTCTTCAACTTTAATTGAATTGTTTAGTTTTTCCACTGATTTATTGTGTAGTTCTTGTAATAGTTCTTCTCTTCTTTCCTCAGATTTTTTTAATTTGATTTGCGTTATAATACTTTTATCGACATCATTGAGTACGTGTTCTTCTTTTGATTTTGAGATTTTATCTCTCATGATATGATTTGGACATATTACTAGGTGTTCACCCACATATTTCGTGTTACTTAATTTTTCGAAGTCAATTTTACCGTATACGTTTACAAAAATTATACATATCACTGTTTTTACTAATTTTTTCTTATGAAACTTGTAATATTTTTTAATATAACATCCAGGAGAGTTTATAGACCTCTACAACACATGTCTCAAAGGAGGGACGTTTCCACTAAATTGGAAAAAGCAGAGACTTGTGCTGTTACTAAAGAGTAACAAGCCGACTGGAAAAGGGACGTCGTATAGACCGATCTGCATGTTGGATACGCAGAGTAAAATATCCGAACGCATAATCAGCGTTAGGTTAGAATGCTCAACCGAAGGGACTGGGGGGCTTGCAGAACATCAATATGGTTTCCGGAAATGCCGCTCAACATTGGACGCGATAGGCTTAGAGGTAAACACAGTACAGTCAGCGATAAGCGGGAAAAGATGGAAAAGTGGTACAAAAAAGTACTGCGTGGTTGTCACCCTCGACGTTAAAAATGCATTTAACTTGGCGAACTGGAGCAAAATACACCAAGCACTTGCGAAAATAAAAGTGCCTGCGTACATCAGAAGAATATTGTCCAACTACCTCAAGTACAGAACTCTCCTGTACGAGAATGAGAGGGGCACAGCGAACTACAAGTTCATCGGAGGTGATCCCTAAGGATCAGTATTTGGCCCACTGGTGTGGAACATCATGTACGATGGCGTACTCAGACTATAACTACCACAAGGGGCAATGATCATAGGATTCGCAGACGATATAGCCTTAGTAGTTGTAGCAAAACAAAAGGAAGAGGTAGTTGAAATAGCTAATGAAGCGATCCTCGAAATACAGAAGTGGCTAAAAAATGCAAAACTAGAGCTTGCAGGTCACAAAACGGAGGCGATCCTAATATTTATTAGAAAAAAGATGGAGATAATCAACCTAACCATAGGCGGTCATAAAATAACTTCTAAACCGACTATTAAATATCTGGGTATCACCTTAGACTCAAAGCTGATGTTTAAGCATCACCTGGAACTGACAAGTGAGAAAGCGGCAAAAACTGCCGCAGTGTTGTCACGGCTGATGCCAAATATGGGCGGGCCGACACAGAACCGCAGGACACTGCTGGCAAGCGTAAGTACATCGATCATGTTGTACGGAGCTCCGATATGGGCAGACGCTATGCTAGTAAAGGCATATGAACGACAACTCTCTTCAGTGCACAGGCGTAGTGCACTTAGGGTCCCGTCTGGCGGAACCCACCCACCAACCCAACCCACACCCACACACACACGCACCCACCCACACCCACATCCACGCACACACACACACACACACACACACAGACACACACACATTTACAGGTTCCTATCTTTTACAATGAAAGAACGCAGGAGCGTTCGAAAGACAAGCATAGAAGAAGCCTGAGGGCCAACCGTGCTTATTATACTTTGAAATCAGTGCCCGAGAAGTAGAAGTATTTACTCTAATTTCCAATCGCTTTTATATTCACCGAAAAAATTATTAAATAACGTGTCAATTTTTTATACTATTTTACACCAAAAGTTTCGTGTAGAAAGATGTTCTCATATTAGAGATATTAAATAGCGAAAAATTGGATATCTGGTTTCCGATTTTAAATTCTCCATTCGATTTTCGTTTTCTTCCCATTTCCGGTTTCCGTTGTATGTGTGTGTGTGTGTATATATGTATGTATATAACACTTTCTACGAAAAATAAGGCAAGTATAGATGTTTTTTCCATATAATCTATCTCCGTCTCCCACTCCCTCTCGCTTTCTTATTCTCTCTCCTCTTTCCTAATCTCAACTACTCAATAAAACCTCTCTACAAATGAAATAATTTTTTTCATTACTATACAAAAAATAATATGTTGTCAATAATATGCTGAACAATTTATATCCACGTAAGTACATTCAAAATGTTTACTGAAAATCAAACAAACGAAAGTTATGAAATCAATTATCGATAGTCAAGTAATGCAATAAAATCTCGGAAACAACTGTATGACTGTTCTCAGAAATGTATTCAAATTTATTCATTCTTTTATACAAATTAAACACAAGGAAGTACTGAAATCAATTTATTGTAGTCAAGTACACATAAGTTAACTTGACTGACACAATACAACTTTTCGAACCTACTCAAAAATATTCAGCCAGCGGGCATAAAGTACTACTTAACGCCCAATAGGCGTTAATTTAATACTTCACACAGTATTACAAAACTTTATACAACCTACATACTTTATTCCCATATCTGCAAAAATTATTTTAATTATATAACTATCTTTTACTTCGAGTAAATGTATGCTGAAAAAATTACATATCTATAAATCTATATAGATTGAGGTGTGGTAATTAATGAAGAGGAGACACTTTTAATAATAATAATGAGGTATTTATTGAAGACGATAATTAGTTCAACTGTTCCATAGTGACTCGCGAAGCCACATGGCTCGCAACGCGCTAGGTGCTTTCGGTTAGGAGTCCGGCGATCGAAAGAGGCGCGAGTCTGCCGCTGCTGCTCGTCGCGCGCTATATTTAACTCTCAAGTTCCCGCAGTGGAATTTGAATTCTCAGGTTCCTTTCGCACGGAACCTCAGCTTTAACACTCTGTACAATATACATTTATATTTCTAACACACCTCCTTAAATGTATATTGTATGCTTCATTTTACAATCTTATTTTACATAAATCTTTTGAATTTCTTTTTCGTTTTTACTACAAATCAACAAGTCATCCATATATATTAGCAAATAAATGACACCTTCACCTTCTCCTTTTACATATAAACATAATTCAACGTTATTTTTCTCGAATCCTAGTCTTATCATGTACTCATTAAAGCAGTCGTACCAGTCTCTTGGATTTTCACTCAATCCGTACAATGCTTTTTTCTTTTCGTTCCATCATCATAACCTTGTGGTTGATTAATATATACCTCCGAGTCATTTAAGAATGTAGTTTCAACATCCATTTATTCTATTCTGAGCCCATTTTGGGAGCAATAAGAAAGTAAAATTTTTAATGTTCGATTTTTAGCAACTGAAGAGTATATATCATCAATTACATTTTTTTTTCTTGGAAGCCTCTCACGACTAACCTAGCTTTGAATCTATCATCTGATTTTCTCGTATACACCCATTTTACGTCTAATACTTGTTTAGCTTTTACTCTATCAACCAATTTCCAGATTTTGTTTTTATTTCTGCATCCAACATCTTTATTCATTGCATTTTTCCAGTTTTCACTTTCAGTACCGTTTATCACCTCCTCAAATGTATAAAGTGTATCTACGCTACTGTAATTTACGCGTACAACATGTGATATAGGATCTCCGTATCTTTTTACAGGGCTTTTATTTCTTCCAGACTTTCTTGGGACTTTCAAGTTCTCCGAAGATAAATCTTGAAAGTCATTTATGTTTACCTGCTCATCTGTAGCATCTCTGGATACGCTACTATCAGAATCGGATTCAGAATCACTTTCCTCTAGTTTATGCATTTAACGCCTTCTTCGACAAATTCTACGTGCCTAGTAACTATTATTTTATTATTTAATAAGATTCTATATCCTACTTCGCTATAACCTAATAAAATTCCCATACCAGCCTTTTTTCCCACTTAGAAAGTCTTTTCTGCTCTGGAATTCTTACAAAAACTTTACTCCCATACAAGTAAATTTTCAACATTTGGTTTTTTATTAAAGAATATTTCGTACGGAGTCTTTCTCTTTATTGTGTTCGCTACCGTTCTATTTTTCAAGTATGTAGCCGCTCAAATTATTTCGGGCCATAATCTTTTGTGACCGTTTGCCTCCGCTAGGAAACAACGCGCCGTATTCATGATTGTCCTATTGAACCTTTCTGCCGTACCGTTTAACTCGTGTACATAAGCTGGACAATTATTCAAAATAATACCTTTTTCTCTAGCAAATTTATAGAATCGACTATTTAGATATTCTCTTCCATTATCACATCTTAATATTCTAATTTTTTCCGCTTAAATTTTCGCATTCATTTACATATTGAACTAAGCAGTCATAAACTTAATCTTTCGTTTTTATACAACTAGAGATTTGAACAGCGCGCGTTGCGCGCCCTAACCTGGACGACGTTTCGACTTCCTGACTTACACGTATGCGCACTACATGACCCAAGCACAAAACGTTTATCTTGGCTTCACAATGTCCGGTCAAGAGTTTTGCTTCCTCAAAGAGAAAGCTTCGTAACGGCGAAAAATTTTTGACACAAAAAGGCTTAAAATGATATTTTAAGGTGAAATGTGTTGAAAATTTTCAATTCTGAGAAAATTTTTTTTCCTGTCTGTATGTATGTGTGTGTGTGTGTGTGTATGCCAACTTTCTATATCTCGGGAACCAAACCATCGATCTTCGCTGTTCAAAGCTTATTTTGTTCGTCTGGCGAAAAAACTCGGCACTCCGACGTACTTAATATTCAATTGATTTTCTTTTTTTTTTATAACCAAAAAACGATTTTGAATTTTTCGTTTTTTTTATTTTTACATATATAGGGGTCAAAATTATTTATCAGTCTAAATTGTTCTTGAAAGGTCTCTCAAGTACCTACACTTCTGTTTTTTAACATTTAAGTTATTATTCGTATTGCATTTGTTATTAAGAAAAATTTTCCTAAAATTCATAAATTAATTCCTCAAAAACTAAATGGTCAATCAATTTGAAATTTAAACCACAAATTGAACTCATTTTAAGGAATATTAGGTTAAATTTTTAAGAGAATATTACGATTTGTTTTTGAAAAAAAAAATATTTTCGAAAAAATAGCATTTGATACAGAGCGCGACGCGTACAGACGTGCTTTTGCACGGCTCCACCGATCTTTGCAGTTCCTGATAAACTTGCAG
>JAYJLV010100090.1:0-12162 GCA_036873485.1 Torymus texanus | reverse complement strand
TTATTCAATAATATCTACAACCTGCGTAAGTTTTGGAAAAATTGGTGATCCGGAACCCTGAGTCTCTCCTTGTAAGAAAAACAATGATTGCTTGTATTTTATAATTATGTATGAAACTAGAAATCAATTTTAGCATTTAAACTTAATAATAAAATGGGTATATTGTAAATTAAAATCGTACTATTGAATGCATTATATTACTATTACTTTTATATAATGATGAAAAATAAATTGATATAAAAATATGCATCTAGATCTAGTAGTATAAGAAATTATTAGCGCCAAATTCTGTCAAAAAAACGATGGTCTTATATTAGGCAGTAACTCATGTAATGGGGGTTACTTATGAGCTTATATGGTAAAGGTAATCAAAATAATGAATAATGATAATACCAATAATATATTTTCTTATCATAAACTAGTATTAAACCTGAAAACTATATATTCTATATAATCCGCGGTCGAAATGAGTTTCTTAACTAATTTCTAATTGATTGATTAACAAAACAGTAAATATGTTTTCAGGAAAACATTCCGTTTGCCTACTTTCAACCTATTTCTTCATTCTTAATAGAAATATATTTTAATTTAGTTCAATGTTAAAAAATTCTATTAATTAGTATCTTTATCACTGATCATTTATAGCGTATCTCTTTTTATACATAACATATTAAATATCATAATTTTATTATATTACTTCATGAATAAATAAGTTAGTATAGACGGCTTATAATAACGTTGTGTAGTTTATAGATCTCTAGATCAACAATTGAAAATTGGGAATCCGGGATCTGTTATTCAACACATATGTAGCTGTTACATAGAGCGTCACTCACTAAATTTACTCTTGAAGTATCGCGATTATTTTTAGAGCATTGAGCTTCCGTAAACTATGACTTCATATCTTTCAACTTCAAAACCCGAAACATTATTTTGAGAATTTTTGAGACGTAGTTTACTTGTATATCTTTAAGCTCCAGCAGTTCAATATGCCCGTAAGAATTGGAGCGGAAACTTGAATGGACCATTCAATACAGGCGATTTATAGCTTTAAAATAATTTTTCGCTTGCTCCTAAGCACGTATATACCTACCAGTTTGACAACTGTGCTCAGAAACGTAAAAGACTTTTTGTTTATGGTCGTAATTTAGCAAAGAAAGAATTTCCATTTGAAGCGTTCTCTCAAAACTTGTTATTCTTGTCAGTGAATGATGAAAATCGCGGTTAGTATTGGTATAAGAAAGACATTGTCACTGTAAAAATGTTTTACTGATCGATATCACCGTTTAATAATAGTTCTAAGGTTTTTACATAAATTTCGTTTACAACAAGGTTCAATAAAAACAAATACAGTCTAAAGATAAATATATAAAGGCTTTGCTGGTTTTAATTTTATTTTAAACCAAATACAAACTACATTTATTTTCACTCCATATAAAAATGTGGCAGCATATATATATATATATATATATATACACACACACACAGTAACAATTTTAATAAAAAGTAGCTATAAAGATATAAAACCATTAGATTTACACAATAATCCGTAATTACGAGTAAAGTAGAAACTAAGTGGAAAAGAATGAATAATAGTGCCTACATATAAATATGGCATTTATCCTCATTGAAATCCTAAATACTGATTTTTTCATTCATTTAGATTTTTTCCAATTATTTTTCCGACCTACACGTATGCACTCGTTGCGTGCATAATATATATATTTTATCAAAAGAATCTTTTTACATGAAAACTGGGCGTGGCAACATTTTATGTATGTTCTATTTAATCAATATATTGTGACCTTATCATATGTACCTATTTACATTTTTGTCTCTACCTGATTAATAGCTAAACCACATTTATAAAAAGAAAAACTAGAAAGTGAATATCGAAACTTGAACTGAATAATGAAATGTACAATTCGATATTGTACATAGTGATAACAGTTCATGTTCCATTTTGCGTCCGGACATTTCACTTAAATCAATAATTAAAACTATCTTTTCATCTTTGTACTGACAATCAATGGAACGTAAGCAGGAAAAGCAGAACGAAGGACTCCATTGAATGAAAACTAATCACGTGCATGAACCTATTCTAGATATTTTTTCCGGATCCGGTGTACAGAGCATTTCGATTCGTGTGGCGCATAATTGATTTTGAATAGGAAGACCTTGGCCCGCAAAAGTGAAATTAGATAAGGCAATCAGCTGTATTCATGGCTTTTTTACGGTATATATGTCTATTAAAGCATGAGACAAAAGAGCCTTGCAACAGTCGTTACGACTCGCCTTCGAATTGGTAATTGTATTTTAGTGCCTATCTGATATGATCGACGGCGCGTATATAGAAAACTTACCGACTATTTGCGCCGTAACCCAGAACCAATGCATCCACCAATGTAGCGTCATCGCGTCATCAGTAATTTTACCTGGAACAGAAAATAAAAATCCTGTTATAAAAATTGATTTGTTTTATATCTTTATTATTCTTTAACTTAATATCTAGAGCTTTGTAAATTATCGATACATTTCTGTATAAGTAAGTTTATTGCAAAGCAACAAAAAATATACTTTATCACAGAGTAGAAACTATAAGATACGAATTTGTTTTTATTATAAATAATGATAGGTATTTTCAAGCGATATGTAAAGTTTATTGACGCACTCTGTACGTTAAATTTTAGTAACTAAAATATTATTACGACGGTCGAGATAACGAAAATAAAACGCCAGTAATGTCGAAAACAAAGTGATGACTATTGTTCTAGGAAGGAAAAATTGGTGAACCATTCGTGCACATCATAAAGTGTAACAATGAATTTAAGTTTAGCCATTCTGTAATCTTAAGACGACACTGCACCTCCGTCACGTGCGTAGAAAACCGGATTTGACGATGAGTAATATATACTTCGCGTCTCCGCTACGGCTTCGTGAATCATGCACTCGAAGGTCAGTATCCGTCTCGATTTTCTCAAAGATTTCCGAATCGATGGTGTATATCGCAGAACTTATTGCGCTGATTATCAAGTGGTAGAACGATAATTGATTTACAAGCAACAAGTGTTGTTACTTCGAAGATATACAAAGAGATATCGAACTATTTGAAGTATACTATTTTAAGTTACATTTTGAATGAAATGAAATAGCATCGTTGGTGATTTAATTCACAGTATATATAATTATATGTGAAATATAATTAGAGATAACTCATGAGAAAATTTGTCTCAGCTCACAGAGCATAAATACTTCCTACTTCGTAAAAGTCTATGGGCACAGCTATTCTTAGTCTGTGATTTTTCTCATTAGTCACCGTAACTGTGATAAGAAGCTCACAGGTAGTTTGATATTTTTTTTTGCAGTCACTAGCTCACAGCGCAAAATATATAGTGGTGTGCTATCAAGCGACAATGACGACGAGATTGCCGTTAATTATTTGATCATTTGTGGACGAAAAAAAGATGAGTCAGATTAGTGACGCCACAAAAGAGGCATATAATGATCAGGTTTGATGAAGAAATCTCTTTATAACGCGATAATAACGAAGGAAGTGGAAAAGCCCGTGAAATAATTAAAATGCTAATTGAACAGGTGTTAAGTTATTTGAGTACTGTATCGTATTCATGTCACGTTCGATCTTAACGCATAAAATTACATGCATAACCAATTCAATGTTGAAATAGAGTAGTACTTGTTAGGTATTCGCCAGTACACGCAGATATATACATATAACAATGGAAAATAAAAATAACAAAAGATACTCATAATTCCGAAAACCTTATGTAATGTCAATAATGTCGGGTTCTTAATTCCGTGCTTTTTTCTGAAAAAATTGATTTTGCAATGCTCAGACGTTTTTCTTCGCCAATGCTCACCGCCATTCCTATGGAAATATGACCAAGTGTTAATACCAGTTGCCGTGAAAAACTCACTAAATGCAACAAATCATACTTTCTAATTCTCTGTTTGATACTTAAGAAAGAGCACGCAGGTTTACGTAACGTGCATTACACGGATTATGTGTATTATATTACGTTATAAATGAGCTGCCTTTATTGACGTAATTTATGAATATAATGTCGCAAATGTTTTCATCTTGCAACAACATTTGTTGTATCATCATAAAGGATTTTTTGGATAAATTTTATTCGACACATGATCTGCCCACATATACTTTTTGTTATTTGTAATTCTTTTAAATTTAGACATTTACTTTCTAACTTTTTATTTGAAATGTTGAATGTTGTTTTTTCAGATTTTATCAGTAATAAGCAGGATTTTATTATATTATGAAATAAATTAATACTTATAGATACTTCAGAATCTACATAATTATTCGAAAAGAAAACTTTCAGAATGATCCTGACGCACTTCAAGTAAATTTTAAAATACCATTAAAGAACTTTCTCCATTTCCATATCACAAGCACTAGGAATAAATTCAAAAGATTTTAATTTGGAGCTGTACTCTCCTCTTTCTGCTCATCAATCTTACAAATTGATTGCTCAAAGAGTCCATTTCAAATAGTATTTTTTTAGAAAAGATTAGATAATACTGCAATATAAATCATAAAGATTCTTGCACTGTACTCTGTAATAATGTATTTAAATATTATAAGTTGCAATAATAATTAGTTATTTAATTAAATTGAATGAAAGAATATTATATTGACAAGAGTTAAAATATAAATTTTTAATCCATCAAGAACCAACATTGAAAGTAGAATATCTGAATTCCGAAAAATTATTCTAAGAGAAGACAAAAAGAAAGGCTAATTTTCCACAAAGAACAACGAAACCAGAGCGTCCTCAAATTATCTTCCTTTTCTCTGACGCTTCTTTTTCGAGGCGCGAAAAAAAATAGGAGAAACACTCGCGCACACGCGCTCGAAGCTTTATCTCGCCGGTGGATCGCGCGAGCGCAGTTGGGTCATCGCAGGCCGCCGGTCATGCTCCCGTGGACGAGGAAGCAAAGAGAGCGCGGAGACAGAACCGAGCAATAATAGCTCCGCAAAAAAAAAACGACGAACGACAAAAGCCAACGAGGGACGTATATACACCAGCGGAAGTATATGCCCAAGGGGAAGGAGGACGTCCGTAGGCAATTTAATTTAGTTAGTGAACAGCTTTTTTTCTTTCACGCGATATTAAGTTTATACGGGGAAATCGTCGTCAAGGAAGGCTTTTGTCCAGGGAAATTCGGGCAGTTATGGTTTGGTGAAGGAATTTAATCGTTGCTCAGTTTATTATGATTAATAAGAAGCGTCGGGCGCGTGTACGCGTGGATATCCTTTAACTGTAACTTGGCATGCCGAGCGCGGAGAGATATAAAATCCTCGGTTTCTTGTAGGTCAGGGCAATTAAAATGTGAGCGGCGTGTAATTGTTGAAAAAGTTAATAAGGCGCACGAGTGAGAATGGAAGAGGGCTTTTATTAGACTGTGAATCTTTGATCGAGAGAGATTTTCAGAAGTGGCTTCATCGCTTGAGAGCCAGCAGCAGTAGCCGAGTAGCTGTTTAAAAATGCAAATCTCAAAAGGAGATGATGAGGCGGAAAATTTGCTTCGTTATCGAGTCCTTTGGATGTACAGTACTGCTTCAAGAGTGCATGGAGTAAACTGCGTCAATTTTATATATGCACGCGCTCGACGGATATCTCTTTTCTGATGCACGAACACTTTTTTCGAGATAACATCTCTGTGCAGAGCTTTTCGTAAGTGGCACTTCTCAAGGTGGTTTGCACGTAATGTCAAGGTGATAGAACAAGTAGAGAGGAAATTAATAAAAAAAAAGTACTTACAGTTATTGTTTCTTATTGTTTTTTTAGTATGTTTTTGGATGTGCAATTTTTTATGTTAATTTTAGTTACTATGTTGTCCAGTAACGGATAGTTTTCTAAAATTATGTCTTTTCAGGTGTTCTTTCGATTATAATCAATAATTCTGCACTTTATTTTGAAGAAACGTTCGCGAACCAAGAATACATAAGTCGAGTTATAGTGTAGACATACAATATAGCGGCCGAACTTATTTATTAAAAAATAAAAGAATTAACATACACACAAAAAAG
The DNA here is from genome assembly GCA_036873485.1 of Torymus texanus. Classification (NCBI taxonomy): domain Eukaryota; kingdom Metazoa; phylum Arthropoda; class Insecta; order Hymenoptera; family Torymidae; genus Torymus; species Torymus texanus. The sequence continues at coordinate 6,092 of JAYJLV010100090.1, read as the reverse complement.
AATTCCTTCAAAATCTCCACAAAATCTGTTGATATCGCTTGATTTTTGAAAGTCAAAAATACCTCTTTCTTGGTTCCAAAACGCTTGTTCTCAATCATTAACGAATTCTCAAAAGACGTCGAGCCTCGCGAGCGCGCAAGGAGGCGAGCAAACAATCGGAAGTCGCGGGGACCAGGCGCCGGTAGAAAGAGAGAAAGGGAAAGGAGAGAGAAAGCTGCAAAGGGATAAAGGAATATTTAAAAAGCAGGAACAAAAGAGGAGAGTATTATAGTACGCTAAGGCGCGCGCATAAACTGCGCATAAGCGCAACGGAGCGCGGCGGAGGATGTCGCAATTTTCCCGTCCGTAATTTTTAGCCTTAATAAGGTCGAGCAGCGTGCGGGGAACAAAGCGTTCGAGTACGCACGCACACACGCGTCTTTCGTAATGCTCTGCGCACGCTTCCGATCGCGAGAGAAGACTGTGTATAAGTATATAGGTATATAGATATATATGGAGTAACGAAGACGCTGCTTTCCATGGAGAAGTTCCTTGATCCGAGCTGACTCACAAGAATAAGCCGTAGGGTATTGACATTTTTCGGTTGTTAGGCTTTGTTGAACGCGAGTTCTCGGCGAAGTTGGATTTCTGAAGTGAGTCATAGAGTTTGGAAGAAAGTATACATATATACGTATATACAGCGGGAGATTGTACGTGCGTACGTATGTATACGTGGGTGAACTGGAGGTGGAAATTAATGGCTAGTTGCGAGCTAGTTGGTAATTAGCGTGAATAATGATCGATTAGGTCAACGGTTCCGATCATTTTCTTGAGGATAACGATGTTGTTGTTGATCGAAATAATAAGTGAAAAGAACTCGGTTGTGTTGTGTATTGTTAATTTTTTTTTTGTTTTCGCTATTTAACGCGATGCTGCTATATATAGAAACTTATGGAAATAAAATTAACGAGTGAAATAAAGATGAAAGTGTGAGAAAAACGCTGACCAAAAAGGAAATAGTGGTGTACGTATATATATATATATATATATACGTAGAGTGCGAAAACAATGGCGAAATTTATAGCACTTTAATACGCTATCAATTAACCGTTCTTATTGAGTCCATAAATTAATTAGTCTAGAGAAAATACGATTTTGTTTCTGACATTTCGGGGTTAAAGATAGTATTTTACTATACGATAAAAATAAAGAAAAAAGAAAAGAAACACTTAGTTCAAGGAGAGAGCTAAATTATTTTTCGAGTATTCTATATAGCTATAATTCAATTTAACGGTTTACTGTATATGTAGTATTAACTTATCAATAAATTTAAATTATGCTGTCACAAATATAAGTCGCACTCCTTATAAGTTTTATGCCACGTGTAGTAAGGTAAAAATTAACACATTTGGTTATTGAGTGGCGGAAAATACAAAAGCATTAATAGTATATAGCTGTTCAAACAACTTTATAGAGCAAGTCTACATATGCGTATAGTTCAAAGTATTTAATTAAAAGCGAGAATGAATTATTGCTACGCTCTAATGCAGCGACACTTGAAAAATAAATAAATGAATAATTAAGGGCGCGTATACGTACAAAGATCTCGTTTTTCAAAACATGCATCAGTAGATTTAAAATTTTCATCGCCTCTTATTTGATTATGTTAACGAGTGTTTGATGTAATTCATACGCACTAATTAGCAGCGTTTATGCGTTATTTATTAACTGCGGTCTGCATACGTCAAACACAAAAACAAAATACTATAAACCTAATAAAGGAGCGTTAATCGAAATGACCTATAAATATAATTAATTTTAAATTATATGATACTGAACTCACTTCTTGAATATTGCAGTAATCGCCTTACCAGCGTTAAAACAAAATTGTAGACGCTACTAAGTTGATAGAAGTGAGTTCCGCTGCTTTATAAAACGTTTCTCGTATATCCTTTCAACGATAATTTAAAAATAATTAAGGCTTATGAGGAATCTCGGTACGAAGTTATAGTTAACATTAGGAATCTTACAGTACAAGATTTATCTAGCATTAGTATAACTTTGTAAGAGTTATTACCATACCTAATATTTGTATAGCGTTAGTACAGAGATGAAAAAAAACCTATATATGAAATTAAGATTTTATTACATGATAAATATTTCTTAAAAATTTACGTATCATATAGCAACTATTCAGTAAGCTGCACCCAAAAAAACTTAATCAGTTGAACTGAATTACACAAAGTTTCCGTTCTCTTAAACAACAGATTTATAAATTCAAAAATCTGGTTAAGAAGTTAAGAAGGCCACTATGGCGACCTATATTTTCCCCTTACAGTCAAAGGGTCACGCACGTGCGCACGGTAGCTTCTTCAAACAAGAATATATTTTCACTCGTTCATTTCAACTGCGTTTACTATCACCCGGAAAGAAAAACGAAAAAAAAACCAACCAACATAAATGAATTACCAACCAATCCAGCTTTTTCAGGTGTCACTATACTCTAGTTCAGTCTCCTAAAAAAGCACTTTTCCACTACGGAGCAAAGCAATCGCTCGCTAAGGACAAGAACAAACCAGAGGCACTTGCTCTACGTACGCCTCGCTAATTAATCGCTCGCGGTGGTCCGATCGAGCAGAAGCCGATACACACTGTAACGCTCGTATAGCCGAATAACCGAAAGGATTGCCCACGACGTCTCTAATCTAATCTAATCTAATCGATCTCACCCAACTCACTCGCACGTTCGTTCGTTCGTTCCTTCGCTAGCTCATATGCGCGCGATCGATCCACACGAGCGTGACGCACGCTGTGCTATATACTATAGTGCCAAGTGCAAATGTCGATAGACGCGCGATTATACGAGAGAGAGAGAAAGAGAGAGAGAGAGGTCGCGTGGGAAAGGAGGCATGCGTGTATACGCGAGCAACTTTTTTTTTTTGCTATTGTCGTACGTGTGTATGCGCGTGTGTTTTTTCGAAGGAAGAGGGGGAAATGAGCTAATTAGAGCTGAGCGGAATGGTGTTAACGCGAGAAGATAGTGTATATATATGTGGGTGGTTTGTCTGAACTGCGCGCGCGACTGATATGTAAATTGGTAGGTTACTTTTTCTGTGGAATGTCTGGCGCGTGCGCGCGTACTCGTGAGCTTCTGTGTGTTTATTAATTCAGTGTTAGTAGGAGCGAAAATGTAACAGTAAAAAGAGGCTTGTATATATAGCAATGCGCAGTATATACTATATGAAAAAGTTTTAAAATACTTGGGTTTGAAAACTAAAATATATGGGTGTTATGCGAAAAGATGTTTTTAATCATATAAGAAGGCTTATTATAATTGAATGAAAAATTGATGTTTTTGGAATTCTAATACTAAAAATTTCATTGAAATTGAATGAAACACTGTTCCGTTACTCGAATTAATTTTGATATCATACCCGTCCAAAAAAGAATTCATAGCCAATATATTGTCCATAATATAATATGGGCCATACTTTCCATATATAAACAATATAAGGATGTATATGGGTGATGTATCGCCACGGCGTCGGAGCCAAACTTCGGCCATACTATTTCCCATATAATGCATATATCACTCCCATATTTTATTTTCTTGAAGTATGGGATAAATATAAAAAATATGTTGGACATATCATGGCCAAATATGGCCGAAGATTAGCTCTGGCGCCGTGGCGATATTTGACCCATATTTACCAATATACAGACAATAACATTTTTTTACGCGGGTACGTACGTTTAATTATTTAGAATTTCTCGATATGTGAAACGAATTATACATGAAATGTCAATCTAAAATATATCAGAAAATGGAAATTTCAATTAGTTCAACTATATTAATTATTATAATGGGTTGTAATTTTTAAGTTTTCTGAAAATTAAAATAAGGCATATTTACATTTGTAGAATCTGGTATTAAAAAAAAGCCAGAATTTAGCCGAGAAATGGTTGGCTTAATTTCTCTAAAAAAAAGAAATATTTATTTTTCTATCGTACTAAAAAACTTTCATTTTGTTGTTTTTCCCGGGATAACAATCCCTATGAAAGAAAAAGAGAAAAAATCTTAAGAATAATTTGACCACGCTGCTACAAACTGAAAATTCGTTCTGAAAACCTTGGTAGAGGATTTCTGGAAAATCCTTACGATGTGAAGCACGAATTAGGTCGCTACGTAAATTGGATTTATTTTATTTGTCCGACCATGAGGGCCAGGAAGGCTGATTTAGAATCAAAATCGATGCGACCCGCGCGTATCGACAACACGAAAAAGGCATTATCGCGCGAGATTTATGCCGAATTACGCTACAATCGCGAAAAAAAGAGAATCCGGTAAATTTTCTTTTAAACGTGCTCTTTCTTTTTTATCCGCCAAGTACGACGGCAATATTGAATTACGTCGTCACCTTTGTGGGCGTTTAACGCGAGTAGGTATATACGGAATCTTCGAACGGTCGCTATATATAATGTTACAATTCGATCAGCGCGTTCGTTCGCCGCCTATGGCGTTATTCAATCAATTGCAAGTCTCCGAGCGATGTTGCGAGAAAGTGTTATTTTCCTCGATTTATTCGGTGAGCTTGCGGTCGACGCGCTTCTATTTTTCCTGGAATAACGAGAGAATCTATATATTTTCTCGGCGTGTTTAGAAGAAATTGATAAATTTTAAATATAACCTTTTCTATTATTATACAATAACTTACACCTGAAATTTTAAGTTTTTAATAAAATATTAACGGTGTAAAGTAACAATGAACTTATGCATATGAGAGGATGATTAATACATTTATTATAACTGAATTATCATAAAATTAATTTTGATACTCCATTTATAGCGTCAGTAGTTTTAGCATGAAATTTGAATTTGTTAATGAGATGAAAGCTTTTGTGTAGACCAAGTTTACATATCAAATAATAATTCCATTAACTCAAGTAGGAGAAAACGTAAAAATCAGTTTCAAATACAGTTAGCAAATTAAATGTAAAATTATGAAGAAGTACATATATATTTGTAAATGTTTAAGTACCGACAACATCATATAATAAATGTTAAAATTGGTACCACTCATGTTAAATTTTTAGAAATACTAAAAAATATAATATTATTTCGAAAAGAATTCTCTAATATTTTTTTAAGATTTTAAATATTTGGTAGTTTTGACAGTTATCCGGAAATAACATTAGTTTATCAGCTTTATTTTAAAACATTTTACAAGTAGTAGTGATTTAGAATTTAAAACCACTACTTTTCAAAAATTAACAATTATTATTATGTAAATAATAATAATAAATAAGAATGTAAAAATTAACTAACAAAGAGAGGCACAGCTTCCGGGAAAGAAATTTTAACAGGGCTTCCATAAATACTTAGATAGTACCAGTTAGTAAGACGCATATGCCTTTTTAACAAAATAGAATAGAAAAAATTGGTCTATGAGATGAAATTGTACGCTCTGAGATACATTTTTGGATACCAAAAATAGATTTTCAATGTCCCTTTGCAATCGGTTGTAAGTAACATACTAATAATAATTTTCTTAATTTTAAATTCTTTTAATTTTAAAACATTTCTTTATATTAAAATCATTAAAACATGGTATAAGTACATATAAGTTTATGTTCCACCAACTACAATACAATTTCTCAAAATCTAGTCGAATTATCGGCCACTCATACACCATATCTATATTGAATTCGAAAACGAAACAATAATCCGACGAAAGTTATATACCACGATCGCATACAAATACCCCGATCACACCTCAATCATATTATCATATATATCTATATATATAAATTCAACCGCCTGCAGCTGACACGCAAAACGATAAATAAACGACGCTCACGCCGTGCGGCTGCCGTCTCATGCATAACCCATCGGCATAAAATCAAATCAATTATCCTAACGAAGTGAGCTTAAGAGCTCGATAATTGGGCTCGAGCCATTCCACACGCTGCCATCGATGGCAATAGGCTGCCGCCGCCGCCGCTGGCGTGCCAAAATTAAAACAAAAGATCCGGCCGATAAACTCTCTCTGTCTCTCCTTCTCTCTCTCTCTCTCTCTCTTGTGATCCGTCATACCACACCGCATCAGTAATAT
>JAYJLV010100079.1:0-12162 GCA_036873485.1 Torymus texanus | reverse complement strand
TATATATAAAATACATTTAAAATTTTTTTATCCAATTTATTATCGTAATTCTTGATTTGAAGAAAGCAACAACGTCAAAGGTTTCATTAAAAAAGCTTTGGGTCACCTCCCAGTCATGACTTCAATAAGCATCCACATATGTTGATACCAGTGAGAAGAGGGTAAGAATCAAACGATACCCCCTACAGTTGTTAATTCAAAATCAAGAAATGAACACTTCATTTTCAAATTCAGATTTACTAAAGCTCAAGCAGTCATCGGTCATCCCAAAAAATGAAGCGACTTGTTATCAATGCCTTTTCTTTTTATAAGCCATTTCTCTGACCACTTTTAAACTTTCAAGCTGCTGCTGGATGTCGGGATTTCTGTCAGACAATGGACGCTCCAATGTATAGCGGTTTTCTAAGCTATATACATAACATACATCGATGACAACATTCATTGTGTCAACAAAATTGACTCATTCCATGTATCCGAAGATAATCCCGATACAACATCTTCGGCTATCTTTACTTTCATATAATCAAAATTATTAGGTTTAAAATAATCTTTAAGAAAGCTAATGGCGGGTATCGCCTATTATAATAGTGAAAATGCCCTTGCTCGGTTTTTGGAAAATAAGCTTCATATACTTGTTTAAACACTAAAACAAGTAAGTGCCCCCCCCCCCCCAATGACTACGAACCCCTTCCCGTTTCAACCTAACCTCAAAAAGGTCGCGTTTATTTATTCATTTATTTATTTACAAGAAATAATACACAAATGTTACATATACATAATGCAGCTAATGCCAAAAAATAAAAGACTTATAGCCGATATAGCTAGCATCCTATAAAGGTGCATAAAGCACCTGTACATAGTTCCAATATCTTACGAACTAATAAAACACTTATACTTCTTGCCGTAAAATGTATATAACTTTTATAAATTAAGAAAATTAAAGAAAAAAGAACATTTTGGCTAAATTAATCAATGATTTTTCCTGATTCTTGTACGTTATTCATTTTTATTCTGACAAATTTTATTTTGATTATTTTCCCAATAGTTTTTAGTCTTTTTAGATCTATTGCGAGCATATTAAAGTACTCTATCGCATTATGTCTTCTTAAGAGGACAAGCCATGGTTGAATCTGTAAAAAAAGGTAGTGAATAAATTCTTTAATAACAAAGCCCATATATATTTTTAAGGGTTCAATTTTCTTTTATCATTAAGTTGTATAATAACCTATAATTTAAAACTATATTATGTCGGTATTTGAGATTCTGGCCTTACAGTTCATTAGATTTAAAAAATCCTTCTGAATTAGAAGCTTGCATGCCATTACCGCAGGATTTTTCTGAACAGAGCAAGGTAATGGTCTGAAAATTTAGGAGCACCTTTGAAATTGTATTAGTTATGGAAAATGTGAGCTACTTTTTTTATAAAGGATTTATAAAAAAAGCTAAAAAATAAATATGCAAAAAAACATTGAAATTTTAATAAATAAAACATTAAAAAATTTGATTTTTCATTAAAAACAATTTTAAAATATTTTTTCAGCTTGAAGGTCCTCCTCTTTCTTAGTCCTTTTAGATCTATTAAAGAGGCTTCTTACCTTTTTCCTGTGCCTCTTCAGCGAGTCATTCTACCAGGGTGATCCCCTGCCGGTTTCACTGTCCTCAGGTCGCAGCTAATCTCAAAGGCCTCCTTTATCGCTGCCCCCAAGAGCTCTGCGGCCTTATCGGCTCCCTCCGTCCGGTCAATCACCCTCAGGAAGTCCGCTAGTCCAGCTGTCAGTTTGTCCTTGTCGTCAGCCCAGCGGATTTTCCTCGGATTTTCTCGTTGTATCGCCATCTGCCCCGCGCCTACGAATCCAAAGCATATGAGGCTGTGGTCCGACATCGACACCTCCCCGGAGACCCTCCAGTCGCTAATCCGCGCATAGACGCCTCCGGAGGTAAGTGTCACGTCAACCACCTCCTCCTGATTTTTATTTCTGAAAGTGGGCTCTCGACCCCTATTTAATATATCCAAGTTCATCCCTGATAGCTACTCCAGGAGTGCCTTCCCTCTGCTATTGCAATCCGAGCTGCCCCACGCCGTGTGGTGTGAGTTCGTATCGCACCCCAATATGAGGTTCTTGCCTCTCCGTTAACACTCTTCTATCAGTTCTCTCACCAGCGTCGGGGGCGGCTCCTCCCCTACATCATAGGGGAAGTACGCTGACCCGACAACCAATTCCACCGTCCCTCCGGTGCTGCTCCTGGCCTTGATCACCGCCGTGGTAAGGTCTTTACCGTAGTATTTAGGCCAGGCCTCATCCGTCAGACCCCTCAGGACCACGCAGGTTCTGGGTGAATCCCCGGCTCCGTGGATGATCTTCCCACACCCCCCTATGCCCGCGATCCTTCCTTCACTAACCCATGGTTCTTGAACCAAAGCTATACATGTCTGCCCCTCTGGCACGCTTAGCCAAATCTGCTGTAGCGCTTATGCAGTGATGCAAGTTGATTTGGGTGAAGGGGATAGTGAAGTTCACCACAATGGCTACCCCCGAGTCACCTCCACCCCTCGCGCCCCTTAAGCCCTCCCTATTCATTGAGAGTCAGGGTCTCCGAACCGTCCCCTGCGGTGGAGGGGTTCTCTTGCATGGCCGCGTCCATCCTGTCTTCGGCCTGCACCACCACTTCCGCAGCGGTCCTGATGGTGCAGTGCGCCCTGGCCGATCCGCAGTAGGGCCTGAAATCGAGTTCCCTAAGGGCGTCGACGTCAGGCACCTCCAGCAGGACCCTTAACGCCGTCCCCTTCCGCCTTTTCTTCGGATCCTCCACCTCTTTCGAGCTGAGGATCGTCCATTTCTCAGTTGCCAGAAGTGGATTCTGCTTAGCCAGGCGCTTCATCACGACTCCGGAGGTGTGAACCCCGGGGACGAAAATCGTCGCCCTGGCCAGCTTCTGCAGCTTTGCAGCCTCTACCACTCGCAATTTGGCTCCATCTCAATGCTTCATGGTTCGAACAACCTCCTCTAACCAGGCCTTGTCCTCCTGTCCATGGCAGTAGAAGACCTGCGCCCCCCTCTGCCAGCAGTTATCCAGGAAATGGTCGCCCGGGTACTCGTCTACTGCGAGTGTACGGCGGCCACCACGCTCCCCCCCCCTACTCCTCGCTGAGACGCCCTTCGAGATACAGAACAGGGATAACCGCCAGCTTAAGGTCGCTAGCTATCACTCTGATGTATTCCACCGAAGGTCTTGCCCCAGAGTACCTTTTAATCTCCCTGGGGATGGAACCGTCCGAGTGAGACCTTTTGCCCGGTGTCTTCGACTCGGCTGTAGCGGGCTGAGACTCTCTCATATCACTCCTATGCCGCCGCCACTCCACCCCCGAGGGGTTCCTCCTTTTCTTTCTGCTTCCTTCCCCCAACGGTCCGCCAAGGGAGCCGCGACCGCCCGCGTACCATTGGGGTTACCCTCCGCGGAGTCAGCGGTATTGTCGGCGGACTGGTGCTGCCCGGATGCCCTGCTGACTCCTCCTTCCGCCATAGAGCCGCTATTGCCGGCCAAGAGGCTGGTCGCCCGGTTGATGGCTGCATCTCGCGATGCAGCTACCCGCTTCCAAGGGCTAGGGAGCCCAACGTTCCTGGTTGACACATTTGACATCGTGCTTTTTTTGTAATCTTCCATATTGGGTGAGTGTGAAGGGCGGGTTATATCTATGCTTGTGGGTGGTCGGACCTATTTCCCATCCCCGACTCGACAAGTGGAAGTAAGAGGACACCCTTCGGTCACCGCCCTGGAGGGAAATCTGGCCTCGGACAGAGCCTCCCCCCCCCCTTCTCATGCAGCAAGGCCGTGTCCTGACGCCATCCGGCATTACTGCATGAGGAGAGATTTAACACCGGCTGATGGGGCAGCCCGAGCATGTTGGCTAGACCGCTGCGGGCCTCTGTACTATCCGGCGGCCTAGGAGTGTCATCCCCAGTTTTAGGTTGTACCCTCGTCCCGCGTCCCTGGTCAGCGTCCTATGGTGCCCTTACACTTCCCGCCTCATTGAGGAGCGAAATCGGCCCGCAATGTGTGTGTGTGTGTTAGTGTATTGTGAATAGTTGTGCAGTGTAGGTGAGTGTGACCATAATCGTGACTGGAGAGCTGCTTCTTAGTCAGCTGGGCGAGCCGTCGCCCATTCGTCGGATTCAGCCGAGGCGGATTCTCGTCCCGGGGTTCCACTCAGCTTAGTTTCCCCTCCTACACTTGCTCAGACGGACACCCCTCGGTGTCGCCTCTTACACACACTCAGACGCTTGGACGAACCTTGTTTGGGTTACCTCATTCATACATGACGAGAAGTCTAACAGGTTCGAGGCACCGCCCATCCAAAGCCCCCTCACCAGGTCACGTTCCAATTCAAAAACCGTCACGTAACACACGTCAAGGTCCTGCAGCTCCCAAAGAGGGTCCACAAAAGTAATTAAAAAATAAAATTTTATTTGAATAAAGTCATACATCATTTTTAATAACATTTAAACATGTTAGGATTATTTATAAAATTATTTATAAAAATAAAAAAAGAATTTGTTAAGTAACAATTTGGTCGTAAAATAAAATAAGAAAAATTATAGCAGTGCTTCCAACTTAAATCTGGTTCATAAAAGTTGGCTCATGAGATAACGCTTTCTTCATTCGGATTCCTAAATAACGCCTTTTTCATGCGGATTCCGAAATGACGTCTTCTTCATTCGGACTTCGAAATGTCGCCTTCTTCATGCGGATTCCGAAATAACGCCTTTCTATTCGGAAGTGACGATATGTTGTTTCGCTTATTATGTATGAAATGTGACGGTTACAATCCATGTGACTATCGATTAGTACCTCTAAGTACCTTAGATTCAGGTGCTTTTTCCTCATCTTCTACGTGCACTTACGAGTCGCGTAGAGATAGATTCACGCTCTAGGTTTTTGGCTCGTGTGCGTTTTTATTCGGCAAAATGGTCAACGAAGATGATCAAGCCGACCTGACACGTGAGGTACAGGAGCTTCGTCAGCAACTAGCCAACCTCAATGCTAGGCAAAATGGTCAAGGTGACAACCAAGCCGACCCCCGGGCCCCGATGGTAAATGCGTTATACCGACAACCTAAAATAGCTTCATTTTGTCGTGATAATCCCGCGGTGTGGTTCTCTCAGGCGGAGATCACTCTTAGGAACGCAGGTATCACGGTGGACGCAATTAGAGCGGACTTCATTGCCGAGAAACTTGACATGCAGACATATGCGATAATCCAGAATATTGTCTCGCTTGATCCCCGACCCCCGGACGTTTACGAGCAGGTAAAAAAACGCTTGATTGAAGCTTACGGCGCCTCCGCCCAATCGCGCTTACGCCAGTTCCTGTAAGGTCAGGTCTCGACTATCGGTAAACCATCGCTCATCCTAAATCGTGCAGGGTCTCAACACGGGCGCGACCGACGACATGATACGCTACGTTTTCTTAGACCAGCTTCCCACGCACTGCAAGGCCACCCTCGCTACATTATAAATAACTGACCTCCATAAACTCGCACAAGTGGCTGACAAAATGGTAGAGGTCATGGACGCGAGTCAAACGCATGTATTCAGCGTGCAAAACTCCAAGGTTAACGCGGCCTCGTCAAATTTGTCTAGACCCTTTGATGCTGAAGCCGCTTTCAAACGCCTTGAACGAAAGCTTGAGACACTTGCAAAGACAGTGGATGGCAACTCAGGATCCTCTAAGGATTCCTCTCTTTCTCAGTCTAGAGGCATGTCAAGGCACGACCGCTCTTCCAGTCGTGACTCCTCTGGCTTGTGCCTTGCTCATCGCAAAGATTGGAAAAAATCAAACCCTCAACAATTTTCTCAAAAAAACTAACTCAACGTTCTGTTGAGGAGACGGCTTCAGAAGGCTTTCGTTTGTCCAATCATCTCCATGTGCGTGATGGTATTTCTGGCAAGTCGTTCCTTATCGATATCGGTGCGGATATTTTTCTTATTTCGGCAAATCCTAAGGCATGCGGCAAGCCTAGCTCCTTCAAGCTTTTTGCAGCGAATAACTCTCTAATTAGCACTCATGGAGAAGCTATGCTCACACTCAATCTTGGTATCAGACGTCCTATTCGCTGGAGCTTCTGCATCGCGGATGTTCCTCATCCTATTATCGGTGCCGATCTTTTATCACATTATGGCCTTCTTGTTGACCTTGAGCGAAGTCGCCTTGTTGACTCAGTCACTAACGCCTACTCTCTTGCCGTCATACAAGAAGTTTCGGTTGACTCCATTTTCTCGGTTGTTCCCGGTTCAAAACCTGCAGAAATTCTTGCCGATTTTCCGGAGATCACGGGCGTTTCAAAACTCACAATCCCTAGAAACAGCGATGTCCTCGTAGACTGGCTCCCGATAAACTCAAGGCTGCGAAAACTGAGTTTGATGCTTGGATCAAGGCAGGCCGCCCCTCCAGCAGTCCTTGGGCTAGTCTCCTTCATAGGGAGCAGAAAAAGGACAATTCTTGGAGACCATGAGGCGACTATAGGCGTTTAAACGCTGTCACCGTCCCGGATAAATATCCCTCAGCACATATTCATGACTGTGATAGTAACCTCCATGGTAAAAAGGTATTCTCAGCGCTTGATCTTCATAAAGCGTTTAATCAAATTCCCATTGCTTCTGAGGACATTTCGAAGACGGCCATTATCACGCCCTTCGGCCTCTTTGAATTTTTCCAGCCCTTCCAGCGTTACATCAACAGCGCGTTAGGTGACTTGGATTTTGTCTATCTTTATATAGATGACATTCTTCTTGCTTCGTCTTCTCTTGAAGAACACTACTCTCATCTTCGTATGGTCTTTAAACGTCTTAAGAAGTTTCATCTTCGTCTCACTGTTGAGAAATGCGCCTCAGCTGTTGAAGAAGTAGAATTTTTAGGTTATCTTGTGAATGGTGAAGGCATTCGCCCCATTCTAAGCGGGGTTGAAGCCATCTTGAACTTCCCCAAACCTCAAACCATAGCAGAACTTCGTAGGTTTGTTAGCACGGTAAACTTCTATCGGCGTAATATGCCTCATGCTGCAACTGCTCAGGCTCCTCTGAATGATTTCTTCACTGAATCTCGTAAAAATGAGAAGCGCCCCGTTCCGTGGACGCCCGAGGCAGAGGAAGCCTTTGTCCGTGTGAAGTAGGAACTGGCATCAGCGGCCCTGCTTCTACACCCCCGCCTTGGTACAGATATCCGCGTCGTCTCTGACGCCTCCGATTCTGGTATGGGCGCTGCTCTTGAACAGCTTTCCCTCACTGGTATCTGGGAAGCTTTAGCTTTCTTCTCGAAGAAGTTCTCTCCTTCACAGCGAAAGTACAGTGCATATGACAGTGAGCTCACGGCCATATACGAAGCTGTTAAATACTTCTCGTTCCTGGTTGAAGGTAGAGACTTCAAGATCTTAACAGATCACAAACCTCATATGAGGCGTTTCATGTCAAATGCCCCAGTGCGGCGCGCGAGCGTTAAATCATGCTATTTCTAACTCGTGTTTACGATACTTAAAAAAATTTAGTGATAACCCTATCCAACGTATTTTTTCCTCAGCTTTCCAATGGTGTAGGCAGTTTAACCGAAAATTTTCATTTTCACCTTCAAAAACTATAAAACGTGTTATATCTCAAAAAGTGTATTTTTAATATTTTTTTGACCCTCGAGATCGAAAGCTGAGCATTATTTACTTACGAATAGGTATTTTCCAAAAAGTGCCCGAGATTTTTTCTGCGAGAAATAGAAGACGAAAGAGTAGGCGCAGCACGATTCTAGTGCGCCGGACGGCACGCATGTTAGGCGCTAAGGCGGAGAGAGTCAACGCACCATATTTCGCGCAGAAATAGCGCTGCATCTACTCTTTCGTCTTCTATCCGGGCACTTCTTGGAAAATACCTATTCCTACGTAAAAAATGCTCAGCTTTCGATCTAGAGTGTCAAACGAAATATTAAAAATACACTTCTTGGGATATAACACGTTTTATACTTTTTGAAGGCGAAAATGAAAATTTTCGGGAAAACTGTCTACACCATTGGAAAGCTGAGGAAAAGATATTTTTAAGTACGTTTGAGTATCGTAAAGACGAGTTAGAAATAGCATGATTTGACGCTCGCGCGCCGCGCTGGGACATTTGACATGAAACGTCTCATATATGCTTTCAGGCAAAAGTCACATAAGGCTTCACCGCGCCAAACGCGTCAGCTGTCCCTTATCGCCCAATATACTACCCAGAGTGAATACATAAAAGGTGTAGAAAACACTGTTACTGACTCACTCCCTGTAGAAATCAACCTTAACGAGCTTGTCGACAAACAGGAAGCTGATGAGCAGCTCAAGGCACTTCACGAGTCTCCTGACTACCCGCTTTTGTTGAAGCGCATCCAATGGGGCCCTGCTCACACTACCATATATTGCGAAATCACTGGTGAAGCCATCCGTCCGTATATCCCTGAGTCCATTCGTGAAACGGTGTTTAATATATTTCATAAGCCTGCTCACCCAGGCCCCAAAGTCACAGACAGACTTCGTATACATCATGTCAATTGACCATTTCTTATTTTTGAGGTGATTGTCATTGCCGCAGGAAATTTTTTGAACAAATCAAATAAATGTTTTACAATTTTATAAAAATCTTTAATAATTTAATTTTATAATTTGCTACATACAAGTAACAAACGAATCGTATAATCGTTATAAAACAAAGATTCTTCTAAAATTTCAAGTCATTCCCTTGACTCGTTCAAAAACTTTCCTGCGGTAAAAACCTTGTAAACACAAGAAAAACAAGTTTTTCAATAATCAAGTTTGAAGTTTGAGTTTCATATAACTTAATATACTTTTAAATATCAGTTGGTCTTGGTTTCTTCAAAATCGAGCAGTTAGTCTTCAAAAAACACTACGCACAATTTCAGAATATTAGTTTTTGAGAAATTCTTTCTTCTACCTGAAACATATAAATGCCGATGCCAATACATTGGCACTTAGCTTCCTCAAACTTTATATATTATGTCATTATTATTTTGTTAGAATAAATTAAAATAAATAAAAAATATATTCGTACGAAATTTCAAGTCGATCGGATAATTTTTACTCCAATTATCGTGCAAAAACGAAATAACCAGTTTTTTCAAAAATATTTTTTACTTGAAAACAAATGAAGGAAATCTCTTAAAAATTTAACTCAATTCTGTACTAATAGAGTTTAATAAGTGGTTAAAATTTCAAGTCAATTAATAAAGAATTCATTAAGAAAAAGGTATACAAAAATTTTATAGAAAAATATTTAACCTACAAAATCTTTTTTCATAACAGTCAGGTATTTCTAGGCAACGAACTCAGCCTGTGGATATAAAAAAACTATATCCGTACCAAATTTCAAGTCGATCGGATAACTTTTACTCCAATTATCGTGCGGCAACGAAATAACTAGTTTTTTCTAAAATATTTTTTCCAGAAAACAAATAAAGGAAGCTCTTAAAAATTTAACCCAATCCTGTACTAATAGAGTTCCATAAGTGGTTAAAATTTCAAGTCAATTAATAAAGTATTCTTTGAGAAAAAAGTATTCAAAAATTTTATATAAAAATATTTAACCTCCAAAATCTTTTTTCGTAACAGTGAGATATTTCTAGGCAACGAACTCATCCTGTAAATATAATAGAACTATGTGCGTGCCAGATTTCAAGTCTATCGGATAATTTTTACTCCATTATCATGCAACATCGAAAATGCAATTTTTTACGAAAATATTTTTTTCTCGAAAACAAATTGAAATAATCTCTTAAAAATTTAACCTGATATTCCTTAAAATGAGATCTATTAGTGGTTTAAATTTCAAATCGATTGATCATTTAGTTTCTGAGAAATTATTTTATGAATTTTAGAAACATTTTTCTTAATAACAAATGAAATACGAATAATAACCTAAATGTTAAAAAACAAAAGTGTAGGAAATTGAAAGATCTTTCAAAAACTATTTAAACTGATAAAAAATTTTGACTCCTAAATATGTAAAACCCGATAAAACGAATAATACAAAATCGTTTTTTGGTTATAAAAAAAAATAAAATCGATAGAATATTAAGTACGTCAGGGTGCCGAGTTTTTTTCGCAAAATGAACCAAATAAGCTTTAAATGGCGAAAGTCGATGTTTTGGTTCCCGAGATATAAAGAGTTTACATACACACACACACGCGCACATACATACAGACAGGAAAAAAATTGTCTCAAAATAGAAAATTTTCAACACAGTTCATCTTAAAAAATCATTTTAAGACTTTTTTTTCTCAAAAATTTTTTTCACCGTTACAAAGTTTCCTCTTTGAGGAAGCAATATGTATTCTTAGTTAAAATGTTGTGCTATTACATAAAAAAAATATATGGCTTACCATTGTTCTATAGAAACACATACATAAACATGAGCTGCAAAAATATGAACCAGGCAGTAGTAGTTTATTAACAGTGTTGAATGCATCAATGAAAAGATGTAGGAAGGCTAGTTGACTATGCACAACATAAATACAAAAGGAATTATTTTAAATCAGTTGCAACATTAGAAATTGATGCTATGATTTATATATTCAAAAGATTATGGCAATTTATATAGACATTTCACGTCAGTTCTCCCAGGCCACGTCGCTCGAGTGTAAAACTTATATTTTGAGCGCGTGTTTACAGCATCAAAATGTATCTATGAAAAGAATCTGACATACGTATTTGATATATCTTTTCGTCACCTTTCTGATGGTAATACTTGTTTTTCATAATTTTTACGTTATACCATAAAAAATATAAAACGTGTTATATAAAAAAGTAACTTCTTTTCTTATCTCATAGTCTAGATCAAAAGATGAGATTTTTTTTTATATCGGAATAGACAATTTTCCACATAACCCTTTTCTCTGGTTTTCGAAATATTAAACGTGGAAGACGTAGCGCACGTGTAATTCAGCACGCGGCTATCCGGACGATGTTACTCTGTAGCTTTATTGTATATTATGCAACAAGTATGTAAAAATCGATACAAGTGTGCAAAACGTAAGCACGTGTTGCATACGATATTTTGATATAATAATCGTAAAATTCGTATGGCAGTGAGATATAAAAAGAGTGATAAAGACTATGAGGTGGCAGAGCCGGAGGCAGGTGCAGGGTCGCAGGCCGTGGTGGCGGTGCGGGTGACTACGGAGGCAGAGCCCTCCTACCTCACAAAAAATACACAATTAAACTCATCTATAATATTCTAGAAACACGTATATATTTAATAAAATTTAATTAATGTATACATATAAATTGAAAAAGATAACAAACATATAATGTAATAAACCATAACATTTTACTGTATACCACAATTATTGACACTTAAGTCACACAGATGTATTCTGGACTATATTATGCGTTTTTTCACTATTTTAAATTGATGAAATTTGTACTTATAGTACAACGAACAGCCAAGTTTACGTTATAATGAACAAGACCGTAGTAATTGTAAATTAAAATATCATGAACCAAACAAACACCCGACGTATATCAATATATGGCTGACTCTGTCAAATCGCGAAGTCAAAAGATTGATTTTCTTGAAACTCTCAGAAAATGTTCTGCTACTTATTCCGGATAACCCTGAATTTTTTCAAATTTTTTGACCCATACTTTTGGATATATCAGAGGTCAAAAACTGAACTTTGATAATTTTTTGGCGATTTTGATAATTTATAACTTCTTAGGGAAGCATTTTTTACGATAGCCATAAGAATAGTTTTTTTATTAAATTTTCTCAGTTTCGTAACAAAAAATATATTTTAAAAATCCGTTAATATTGAAAAATTTTAAGACAAATTTGATCTTCACATTCAGGATTTTGATTAATTTTTAGGTCAAACACGGAGTATAATTTCGAAATATCTCAAACAGACTTTTTGCTTGTAATTTTTCCAAGAATTGGAATATATTTTTTTAGACCTATGTAAGAATTTTTTTAAATATCAAAAACTGAATGAATTTTTTTAGATCCAAAAACGATCGTAGTCCATTCCAGGACTCAAACGGACACTTTTGTACAAGAAAAGGTACACTCCCGCTCATAAGTTTTTGACCCCTTCTAACAAAAATTGTATAAACTTTAAAGTTTTATATCTTCGCGAAA